>OY723321.1:0-287570 GCA_963210315.1 Rhynchopus euleeides | reverse complement strand
CCCCTCCCCCTCCCCCAAGATGCAAGCTTTTTATAGCCCAACTCCCGTGCAGTGCTCTTCTTCTGCGTTGTTACCCCTCCCCTCTTCCCCCCCTCCACCACCCCACGGCAGGCAACCCTCCCCCACGAGTGATGTGAGGGCAGAGCCGCCACGCCCTCCCCCCTCCATCGGGGATGATGGGCTGAGGCGGGAGGGGGGGGGGGTGATCAAAAAGGGGTGGTTTCTGCGTGGCCCCGAGCCCGAGACACGAGACCTGCCACCCTCCCACCCTCACCACCCAATGGGGAAGCTGGGCATCACACTGTCCGCTGCCACGACAGATGTCGCGCAGGCGCTGGAGAAGATGCCGCAGGTGCAGGTGCGTGCCTTCAGCCTGGGTCTAATCAAACACCTCTACGGCACACTTGGGGACGTGGCACATCGCCTGCGGGGGGAGACGAAGGGCATCCCTTTGTATTCATTCGTGGAGGTTGTGTCCGCAGCGGTGCTGCAGAAGATTGACGACTCAGACGCCCTGCGGCAGAGCCCAGGCGACGTGGAGAACGACGAGCTGCTGCTGTCGATACAGAACGAGCCCCAGCAGAAGCCACCCCCACGGCACACCGCCTGGGTGAAGGAGGTGGAGTTGCGGACCCTGCAGTATCAGTATGATCTGACAGCGGCTGCGGATAGGTGGTACGTCTGCCTGCCGCCCTGCTCCAACCTCGAGAATATCGATGTCTACTCCGAACCCGCCCTGCTGAAGGTGGGGCTCTGGCAGCTGTTCCGCCATGTCGACAAGCGGCAGTGTGGGACAATCTTCTGGGTGGAGGCGCTGATGTCCCTCCTCGACGCCAGCCTGAAGCTGCGGCAGAACCAGCAGCCCAGCGACGAGGGTTCCTCGCAGTACTCCGTGGTGTCGAATAGGACCAACGGTGCATTTGCGAGGGCGTGGAAGGTGGTGCACGTGCCAGAGCTGCAGGGTTATCTCGTGTTGGTGGCAGGGAATGGGAGGATTTCGCGGAACTCAGTTCCGGGGCAGGGGAAGGACCATCAGATCCGGCTCGTGTCCAGCACGACGCTGCAGGTCAAACGGGAGTACCGGCTGTTGGAGAATGCGGGGTCTGTGCTGTCACTCTGCTACGTCAACACGGGCAACGGGTTTATCGCGATCGGCTATTCGGATGGGCGCATCCGGCTCGTCGAGGCTGGGACCGGGCAGGTGAAGCTGACGTACCCCGCCTACCGGTGCATGCTTCCGGGGATCTTGCAGCAGGCGTCGGCACTGAACGCCACTACGTCCCATCAGGGGCTGAACATCAGCGGGCTGTCGGCATCCCTTGCCAGCGGGCTCTGCACGTCAGCCTCGACCCTCGATGACAGCAGCAACACGCCCCCTGCAGGGCATGTGTGTGGGCAGTGCTGTCCCTACCTCGTGCGGGAGGACACGCATATGTCTGCCACAGCCCTGGCATGGGGCAGCGGGCGTCTGTTCATCGGTGCGCGGCAGGGGCAGCTCACAGCGCTCGATCTCGGATCGGGCGACAGGGGTGCCGACAGCAAGCAGGCGAGCCCCTCGGAGGGCCCGGTGGTGGTGTGGTCTGAGAAGCTGCATGGGGCGGCTGTCACGTCGATTGCCTTCCTCACGGGTGACTGCCGGCTTCTGGCGACGGGCAGCCTGGATTGCACCATCGTGGTGATCCACATGGAGCACCGTTATAAGTATAGGCGGTTCCGCGGGCACTGCTCTGGCGTCGACACCATCGTGTACAACCGCCTCTATGGATACCTGGTGTCTGCGGGCATCACCGAGTGTGAGCCGCTGTGTTGGTCTGTCAACGTGCTGCACTCCAAGCCATTGCCGCTGCGCGATGGGCGTTCGCCTCATGTACACCACGTGACAAATCTGGTGGCTGTGGACCACTCGAGCCACGTGCTGAGCATGGATAAGAGCGGGATGGTGAAGGTGTGGGACCTTGTCAGCCTAACGTGTTCGCAGACGGTGAGTTGGTCTGTGACCTGCTCGCCGAACGATGTCCTCACGTGGCGCGCAGCGGCGTACAACCAGACGGGGCGGCAGATGTTCGCCACGTCCTCCAGGCGTGTCGTGGTGCTGGGCTACGGCACAACACAGCAGAACACAGACCCCCATGCGGCGACATACTCGCAGATCACCGCCGCACTCTACCTGCCAGTCGCACGCCACTTCGTTACCGCGACCAGGCGTGTGTTGAAGGTGTGGTGCGCGCAGCACGGCAAGGCAGAGCTCTCCGTGCAGCTCCGCGACGACGTCACCTCGCTGTGCTCAGACACCGCCAACACCCTGCTGTACGTCGGGAGCGCGTCGGGCGTGGTTCACTGCTTCGATGCATCCCTTGTCGTAACGGAGCCGCTGCGCAGCTTCCACCACCCCTCCGGCTTCCCCGTCACCTCCCTGCTGATGCTGCCTTCCGACGAGCCCCGCGTCAACTGCATGGTGGCAGTCACCTCCGACGGGTCGCTCCAAATCATGCGCGACACGCTGTGCTACAGCCAGGGTCAGCCACCCGCCATGACCGGCACAGCGCTCCCCCGCGCCCGGGGGTCTGTGCGGACCGACGATGTGACCAGCGTGGCGGTGCACCGGAAGGACAGGCTGCTGCTCGCTGGGTCAGGCAGCAACCAGATCATCGTCTACAGCACAGCACACCGGTTTGCCGCCTCTGCTGTGTGCCACAACAAGCCTGCGCAGGCGCGTGTCACAGCCCTGGTTGTCCTGGAGCCGCACCTGATGTTCGTCTCTGCAGATAGCGCTGGCGGCATCCACATCTGGCGCCTCTTGGGAAAACCCCGCGGCTCACCCGACCCGTCATGCCACGCAAGCTTCACACCACGCCTCCTGATCCGGTGTGTCACCAGCCACCGCGAGGGCGTGCCCTACACGCCTGTGGTGACCCACCTCGGGTGGGTCGGCTTGGGGCACTCCATCGTGGCAGCTGCTGACGACACAGGCGCCGTGACGTGCTATCGCCTCAGCCTCACACACCGCAGCCTCCTGCTGGGCGATGTCCTCGCCATGTGGGAGGGCTGCCAGACACAGGGCAGTGTGAAGAGCGACAAGCCGGCCACCACCTTCCTCACTGATGGCTCGCTGCACCCATCCCTGCTTGTGGATGAGGCGCTGAGCGCCTACAGCGATGCGTCACAGGCAGACATCTTCCTGCCGAACGAGCTCCACACCGACCTCAGCGTGGTGGGCACCTTCCACAGCCCTGCTGCTGAGAGCCCCAGTGCAATGTGCATGCTAGGCACGGACAGCCCGAGTGACGCCACATCCATCTGCATCTTCGTCACCTCGGGGTGCTCCGCCAGCCTGTGCAGCCTGCGTGGGCACCACCTCGCCAACTTCGCGAAGGAGCGTGAGACCATCGGGCCGTGGGGTGTGGACCTCTACGGGGGTGACCGCCACCAATACACACGGGAGGACTGCCTCAACACCACATTCGATGAGATGGGCGACACAGGCGAGAAGCTGCTGCTCCGCCTTGCAAGCAAGGCAGATGCATCTGCTCCCGACGCAGCCAACCGGCATCCCGCAGCAAGCGGGAGGCGGGCGCGTGGCAAGTCCCTCCGCATGCGCGGCACCTCTCTGATCCGATCGGAAAATGCAAAGGCGAAGGCCGCAGCGAATCTGGAGCGCACCGCCTCTGCCGCATCCTCCTGCACCGACCCCGACGCCCGCACCGCCCCTCCGGGGGATTTGCCTGCAGAGGAATCCTCACCAACCCCACCACCAGCCCCCCTTCCGGCATCGAGACCCGCATCTGGCGGCGCCAGGGCCTCAGCTGTCGCGGACGACACCCCAGAGGGGCAGAGCATACGCACGCCGCAGGGTGTCAGCCTCCTCCCTGCAGTGCCGCATCCCACTGCTGCCCCTGAGGCTGAGGCTGAGGCTGAGCAGGTCGAGGCCTTCAGCGTCAGCCAGCCGAATGGCATGGCGGAGGATGAGTGTCTCAAGCAGTTCCGCTGTTCCCTGCGTGCCGACCTCGGCAAGCTCCAGCACCGCTTGTCGAGGGTGAGCAAGACGGTCGCCCCAGCCCCAGCCACGGGCAGCCTCGGGGCGTCGGAGGCAGACACCCTGCTGGGCACGGGGTATCGTTTCCTGAAGCCCGTCTTCTCGCAGGTGGAGGGGCCGCCCCCAGCGCAGGCGCCCGAAGGGGAGGTGACGGGGCACGGCGGGGTTGGGATCACCCTGAAGAACGACTTCATCCTCGACAGCAACGTCCGCCCCTACAACTATAAGGCGCTCCTGAAGGAGTATAAATATAAGGAGGTGAGCTACCGCAAGTCCATGTCGGTGTCCTACAGCGAGAGGAAGAAGAGCTCCCCTCTCCGCCTGCTCTTCAAAGTCGCTCACGGCGACTTCGACAGCGACTCCGACGGGGTGGGGTCACCGCGGGGCGACACACGCACCCCCCGCATCCCTGAGGCTGGCCTTGCCAGCCCATCGCACAGCCCGAAGGCACAGCGCCAGGCCAGCACGGCGCGGCAGTCTGCCTGCCTCGGTGTTGCTGTGGAGGACGCAGCGGCGTGCCTGCCGGAGCTCAATGGGGGCCCGAAACCCTTCAGCCTCAATGCGGCGGATGACCAGGAGGGGTTTGTCTTTCCAAACCTCGGCAAGGCGCTGCAGCAGCAGCACCACCACCAGATGGAGCAGCAGGAAGCGGAAGCAGGGATACCCCCACGGGAGATCTCCCCAGCGCCGTCGCATGGGGGCAGCGCGGCGGGTGATGCGGTATCACCAGCAGCCGTGGTGGAGCTGCAGGGCGGTGTGGGTGTGGCGGTGTCAAGCTTCCTCGGTGCAGGCGTTTTCGGCGTGAGGTCGCGGCGTGTCACAGCCCCGGGGGATGTGCTGGAGGTGGGGGATGGGTTTTCCTGCGTCGCGACCCGGTCGCGCAACCTCGACGTGGGGGGGCTGCGGAAGGAGCGCGGGGTGCGGGTGAAGGAGGAGAAGCGGCAGACAGCGATGCTGCGACACGACAAGGTGAAGGCTATCGAGAGCTGTGTCGAGCAGCACGCCGGTAGCATCACCCTGCAGGACATCGCGATGCATTCCGACAGGTCGAGTTTCGTCGTGCATCTGGGGCAGGGCAGCGACTCACGGGTCGGGTCAGCCCTGCGCAGCACCCCCGGCACAGGCGCCGCAGCACTGCCCGACGTTGCAGGGGGCTGTGCGCTATCGTGTGCGGATGGCGGCGGCGGCATCTACCGCACCTCGTCAGAGGTGATGCGCCAGGAGCGGAAGGAGTTCAGCAACTTCCTGAAGATGTCTGCAGGGTCGTCGCGGCTGCCCAGCATCGACAGCAGCGGGGGTCTCTCCGTCAGCAGGAAGGGTGGGGGTGCGGTGGCGTCGCGGCGGCGGCGGCGGCGGCTGGCGGCAGGCAGAGAGGGCGCTGCTGAGGCCGCGACGCAGCGCGTGGCAGGGTCGTCGCATGCGGGGTCTCTGCGGTCGGCAAAGCTGAAGGGTCCGTATGCCCGCTCAGCGGCTGATCCTCTGCCAGATGACTCTGTTCTGATGACAGTGCGGAATCCTCCCCTTGTGTCCCGTGGGGAGAAGGCAGCGTCGTGATCTAACTTGGTTGTCGGCCTCCTGTGTTCTGCTCCGATAATCATATAATGCCATGAATCTTTGAAACGTGTGTGTGCGATGCCAGTTTTTTTATTTGGCGAGAAGCAGAACTTTATACACGCACGCACCTGCCCTGCATCTAATCTACCCGCAGGCACTATTCGTAACTCAAAATCTGCCCCCCCCCCCCCCGCTTTTTTGTACAGTTCGGCGCCAGCCAACTCAACAAGCCCAGGAAACTTTCGAATACCCATATTTCGTCTATCTACCCCCTCTCCTTCCCTTCCCTCTTGTGATCCGCTCGAGTTGTATCGTGTTTGCCACAACAGGGCCCATATCATGCGCACCGCAAAACGCTGAATGTGGAGAGGGAAGGGGAGGGGTGTCGGTGGCTCAGCCACACCTGCACCCTTGTGGCTGTGGCCGGACTAGGATACCCCCACTCTCCCCAACTCGTTCGAAGGGTCGAAGTGCGACAAGGCAGCACATGCAGAGGTGGTTACCACCACCGTGCATTGTGGTTGTTTGGCATCGGAGAGGGGGACACACAACGCACCATCATGTGTTGTGCCCGCTGTGTGTCGTGGTTTCCACCTCGGCGCACAGGGAAGGTAGGTCGGGCATCGCTGGCCTCGGCAGATTGGAAACCGGGTGGCGCTTCCTTGCGGCTCTTTCCCCCCCCCTTTATTTTTTTGGTTCGCCCGATTTGCCATATTCCCGAGTTCGGGGCTGCAGGTCAAAAATGAGGCGGTTCGTGCTAAAGAGAAAAGGGAAAATACCAACGAACAGGCAGAGAGGGCCAGAGTCGCAGGCGAGGAAGCCGCTTGGTTTTTTTTTGCTATAACCTGCTCAGGTCACGGTAAAAAAGACTGTTGGCAGCGCACGTATGGACACCCATACACGTACAGGTGCGCACAAACAAAGCCGGTGGGGCTGTGTCGCCACCCCCACCCACCCCCCCTCTTACTGCCATCATCAACAGCATACCCCGCCATATCGGAGAAAAGACGACAGCGCCGTCCCCCACCCCCCCACCCCCCCCACCACACCCGATTCGGGCACCCCTTTCCCCACAGCCCCTTCACGAGGAATTTCGGCACAATTGTTGGATCTCTCTCTCTGCACTTACCCTTGTCTGCATGCACACTGCCCCACAGACACCCCTCCCTGGGTATTGGGGCATGACATGAAGCATATGGTGGCAGGTGCCGGGTCGCTTGCCCCCAGACGCGTCTGCTGGGATCTTCAGGAGGGTGCTGCCTGAGGCAGGCGCTACGGTGTATCCCCCGTGCGGCGGACGCACTGCCACACGATGAGTTGCTTCGTTTCCTTCTCCCTCGCAAAGGCGAAGGCGGGGAACAAAGATGGCGGCTACCCAAGCGGCATGGCCTACAGCAACTGGACCACCACGCCGGTATGCAAATCACACCGCACACTGCCATCATCTATTTTTTCACCCTTCTTTGCTTTGCTGTGGTGTCATCAGAAGGCAATAAACAGTCAGTCAAAGGGGGGGGTCCCGCTCCCAATCACAGCTCGTCAGCCACACGGTGGACCCCCACCCCCTGGAGCGGGGGTCTGCACTGCCTATTTTTGGTGCCCATACGACCCCCGATAGCGGGGGGTCCAGACCCCCCCTTTTCCGATATCCCTAAAGGGTCTACCCCGACGTGCGGGAGGACCGTGCAGAGGGGAAGTGTGCCGTGGCCCACTTCTTCTCACTCAGCCACACCTGGTTGGCGAGGGCCCCCCAGACTTTCTATATCACTCCCCCGCCCTCTCTCACTCCCTCTCACCCCCACCCCCCTGCCCTATCCAATCCCGATAACAGGTCCCCCTGATGACCGAGCGGGACTGGAACTCCGAGACCCTGGCGCAGTTCGCCGCCCTCTCGCCTGTGGAGCGCGGCAAGAAGCGCACCCGGCGGGACGAAGACACCGACGCCACCGCGGACACCAACTACGCCGCCGGGTGGTCCCTCAAGAGCAGGCACCGCAGGGCAGCGAACCGGGTGCAGCCCGTCGAGGAGGCGCCCTCTGTCCACCTCACCCCGAAGCCCCTTCTCTGCTCCCTCTCGAGCGTGCTCTACGAGGAGCTGGGGGAGAAGGCGGAGCATTCGCTTGCGAAGGAGGAGTGCCACCGCCTCTCCGAGGCGATGGGCTACTGCACCGACGACACCGCCTTCGAAAAGCTCTGGTCATTCATGTGCCTCGGCCAGGCCACCCCGAACTACCGCCGCTTCGCCGACGCGGTGCGGAACCCCCTCCGCAACGCGGCGGCGGACCGCGCGATGTGCGCCGCTGCGGAGCTGGCTATCCATCCCTTCCTCCGCTCCCCACTGCGCCTGATGGACGAGCTCCTCAATGACATGTGGCGCAGGGCAGCCGTGCCCGCGTATGGGCACCCTCTTCTAGCAGAGCCGGCCTGCCTCGTCCTGCAGTCCATCATATCCACTATCGACACCGTCGTGTCGGAAGAGCGGACCCGCATAGTGGAGGAGCACCGCCGGAAGGAGTTTACTGCCAAACGGGCTGTCAACCGCGGTGTGCAGCACCTCAGCGCTATGAAAGGGATGCAAAAGAAAACACTTGTTCTCCCTCCGGGTGTTGCGCTCTCCCCGGAGCCTCCATCGGATGACGCAATGTCGTCCTCAGAGGCGAGGCGGCGGCGCCCGGTGAGGCGCGCGGGGAGTTTGCTGCGGCAGCGCAGCTCTGAGGACGCGGGGAGCAGCGCCCTGCGGCAGAACAGCTGGGATGCGCGCGAGACATCCACAACACCTCCCGCGGAGGACGACACCACGGCGACCAGCAGGAGCACCCCGTCGCCGGGAGTGGGGTGTTTCCCGGTGACGGGTAACACGCCGCCCCCGCGGGTCTCCGCGGCCCTGGTGGTCGCCTCCCGGCCCCACCTCCTGTGGAACATCCAGGTGCTCGACGAGCTGGCCTCCCGCATGACCCGCCCCATCGCATGGGAGAGGGTTGCATTCCCCCTCCTCAGCGGCGAGTCCGGTTGGGATGTGCTCTCGGAAGAGACACTCCGGTTCTTCCAGCTCACCGCGAGGTATGACCATTCGGCGGAGATGGTCGGGTCTGCAGATCAGAGGCATTCCCCGAAGGCAGCTATTGCGACTCAGGGATCCCTTCGGTGCAATCCCCCCAACGCAACGCTCGGCGAGCTGTCCCTCCGAGTCGGAGCTTCTGGTGGGCACAGCTCTTTCTTTCGAGGCGGCTCACGCATCTCCTGGGCGGGCAACCCAGATAGTCCCCGTGGAGGAGTGCCTTTCGGCACGGCAGCTGGTAGGGCAGTGTCTGCCCCAAAGGAATCTGCCATAATGCAGAAGGGCGAGACGCTAGTGGGTGACATCCTCCTGGAGGTCTCCCGGGGGGAATCCAGGGATGCCGGGCCGCAGACACGGGTACCCCGGAGGGGGTCCCGGATGGGGTCGATCCGGGAGACGGCGAATGCACGGAGGGTTTCGACCGTTTCGATCACCTGTGGGGGGGCGGAGGAATCTCTGTTGGAAACCGAGCTGGCTGATATAGAGGATCTCAGAATCGACTTGCATAAAACGCTGGATGTGAGGAGGTATCTCGAGCAGTCCGGCGCCGACAGGGTGGAGGATGACGAGGAGGCAGGGGTCTTCTTCACGCCAGACACCCTCAAGATGCGCTACAAAACTGCCTCCGTGATCCGGAGGCTGGGGAGGGTTACGGGTAAGCCCCTCTCCCGTCTCGCCTGCCCTCTCTCCGACTTCCTCGAGAGCTGCCGGGACAGCTTTTCATACCTTCCAGATATAGACGGGTTCTTCCACCTGTTTGGCCCTCCGACCCTTTCCGTTCAGAATTTCTCCGTGTTTGTGAGGACACGGAGTTTCCAGCCTGCGTTTAACAGGGCGTTGGCTGAATCACACCTCCAACACACACCCACCGGTTCCTTTGTGGTGTACCCCTACGCAGGGGATGACGGAGGCGGTGGGGTTTGGAGGGGTGACCCGCTCACCCCAGGCGAGAAGCTGGACGCATTTCTTAACGAGAGGAGGAGGCTTGCCGTGTCGTTTGTCAGGACTGCGAGGAGGCGGGATGCTGGCTGGGTGAGGTGCGGCAGCCTATCCTCCACAGGGACACGCCCGCGGAGTACCCCGGAGGGAAAGGGGGGTGGTGGTGGTGGCCTGGCGGGGCCCCTGCGCGTGCAGTTCCTCCAGCAGTTCTCCAACTTCTCGAAGGATGAGAAGATCGAGAAGTGCCTCTCTAGGGCAGTGCAGAATGCCAAAACACCGTGGTTCCTCACGAAGCCTCAGTCGGAGACACAGAAGAAGGTGAATCAGGCCACATCCTACCGCAGGCCCCGCTGCGACGCCGAGGAACCCGACAGCGACGAAGAGGGCTGTATCGAGACCAGAGTGATCGAGCACGGCACTATCGAGAGAGACAGCGCTGGCTGCATTGTTTTCTCACACGGGATTCACTCCGCAGCAACCGTGTTTGAGTGCATCTACCTCCACTCCGATGTGCTGCGCCACCCCAGGGGGGAGCAGTATGCAGATGTGCCCTGGCTGGAGGATGGGCTGGGGGACGGGCTCTCCCCGTTGCAGCGGGCGGCCATGTTCAACAACCCGGAGCTGGTGCGCAGGATGACAAGGAGCCAGGCATTCCACAAGCCTTATGCGCTGGATAAATATCTCCCCCGAGGGTGTGAGGGGCCTGTGCCGATTGACGAGCCGCTGGTGCCGAGGAGGGTGGTTGCGTTGCATGACTCGGCGGACCATGTCACGGATTACCCGGAGACGATGCACTTCCCCTCGCTGACCCGGATTGAGGTGAAGATGATGCTGCAGCGCATCGCCAGGGGGAAGTACGGCGACGACCATTTCCTCCTCCTGGTCTGGGAGCTCGGGGCTGACAACGGGACGGAGCTGCTGCGCTACTGCGAGTCGGGCGCAATCAAGGGCAACCGACTCCAGGAGGCAATGGACTGGCACCCCCTGGCGCACGACCTGCGCGAGGACCTCCCTGCCTACCGCACGATGCTGCACGGCAGGCGTGTCAACAAGCGGCTGTCCCCCCTGCACGTCGCCCTCCAGGCGCCTGCCACAGAGGACCCCACCGCTGTGGTGAAGGTGTTGCTGGATGCCGGATGCGACCCCAACAGGCCCGATGGGAACGGTGCGTCCTCACTCTACCACGGGGTTGTGCGGCAGAGCGTCGAGTGCGTGACCCTCCTCCTGCATAACGGTGCGGACTACAGGCGGGCCGGGCCGGAGCCGCTGCTCCTCGTGTCATTGAATGCGAAGCTCACAGAGCCCCACCCGGGTGTCGCGTGCCTCCTTGCCAAGGTCTGTCCGAACCACGAGCACCTCCCAGAGGCAATCAGGCTGTGCAACGACAAGGTGCGTGCCCTGTCCGTTGCGCGGGGGGAACGGAGCAGGCGAGGCGAGCACATCTTCCGAGAGCTCAAAGCCCGCCTGCAGGAGCTGCGCAACTCGCTGTATGGAAGTGCTCCCTAGCCGAGGGGTGTGTGTGGGAGGCGGAGGCCAAGAGTTTCGGCAGCGACACGGCCTCTGGATTAAGCTCGAGGGGCAGTGGGCCTTGCAAGGGAAACGTGTGTCTGTGAAAGGTGGTGGTGATGTCACGAATAATGTGTTCTCATGGGTTATCCACAGAATAGTCTGCGGTGGGGGCATGTGTGTGGAGGCAGTACAGAGCACACCAAGAGCAGGTGCTCGGGTGTGACCTGCACTTCTAAAAATACTCACGTGTGTTAGAGCCAATGGAAACTAGCTCCTGCCAAGTGGTGTGCTTCGGGAGTGGAATGCCTTCAGTCTGAGGTGCAGAAGAGTGAGTGAGGTGACATGTGTGTGTCTCACCACCCTTGGTTGCAAAATGACACAGTTTGACCGCCCGGTAGTTCTCTATTCTTTGGAAGGGAAGGGTGAGACAAACGTGGCGGTGGCGGATGGCTTGACAGCCTGCTGCTGTGCCGCGTGTCGGTACTCTTTCCTGGAGGCAAGTGTTGGTGTAGACTGGATGAAACTTATCGGGGGGCCTCCTGACCCCATCCCACGCCCAACCAGCCCATCTCATCCGCCCCACCGCGACATGCCAGATCATGCGACAAGCTGTTTGTGCCAACAACCCACCACCTCGCCACCTCGTGTGCAGACAAGAACCCACTGCAATATGATGTTCAAGCTGGTCGCATGCGCGGCACTGCTGTGTGCCAGTGTCACAGCCCAGACGACTGTGGAGGGTGTCTCCTTCACCCTGGCACAGGAGGAGGCAGCCCTGAAGGCAGCCAACCATGCATCCTACGACACGCTGTTCCTGACGTACGACATCTACGACTGGAAGGCGCGGAACATCATCGCTGCGCGCCCCCTCACCACCCTGACGCAGCTGGCTGATGTGAGTGGTGTGACGTACTACGTCCTGCGCCTGCTGCGCGATGAGTCGACGGAGCAGTGCCCTGTGGTCGCACCCCAGGGTGGGACGTACCACGCTGTGAGCTTCACCGACAAGCAGGCACGCATGGCGCTTGCGGCTGTGAACCGCGCCACGTTCGCTGCCCTCTTCAGCACGGCAGGTGTGACGTACAACGCTGCACGCGAGATCTTCAAGGCACGCACGCTGTGCACGATGACTGACCTGGCCAGCACATCGAACGTGGACCAGGTGGCGCTTTACCGCGTGAGGTCCGCCTTTGTCGACCCGGAGCGGACCTGCTACACCAACACCGACTGCGACGCAGGTGACATCTGCACGGGCTTTGCGTCTGACGGCGTGCTGCCCGGTGGGAAGTGCATGCCGTTCGCCAACCAGGAGGGTGAGGGTAGCTACTGTGAATCGGAGCGCCTCTGCTACCTGCACCCTGGTCTGGTGTGTGTGGGGCTGTCGCTCTCGAGGGAGGGGTGGTGCGCGAAGAAGGAGATGGAGGGGACTTACAAGGCGTCGACATCGCGTGTGACAGTGCCTGCTACCGCTGGTGGCACCGCAACCATGTTCTTCGCTGTGACCGGGCTTGCCTCTGTCCCTGTGGATGTTACTCTGACCGGCTACGGGCAGAGCACCGTGACCAACAAGCAGGCGCTGTCCATCACGTTGACGGACCCCAACGGTGCCACCGGCTTCTTCTGGGATGGTCCCAACGAGTCGGTGAACCAGGCAGTCTACCCGTACCTGTCTATCCGTGGTGGGTTCCCCCGTGATGACAGCGTGAATGGGAAGTGGACCGTGACTGTGAAGAACCTTGACGGCAGCGCGACAGGTTCTCTCGGGTTTGACCTGACCCTGTCGAGCCGCTGGGACTGATGAGCGTGGTGCAGTTCTGCTGTTCACGGCAGAGGGGCGGGCGCAGAATAGAAGACCCTCACATTTTGTCTTTTTGTAGCCCCATTCCCCTCACCCACCCGTCCCCCGAATACCGAATATTATGTGTGTGCTCAACAGCAACATCATGGACCTGTTTGATTCAGTTCTGGACAGGATGTGTTCATGAAGCGAAAGGAGGTCGAGTTCGAAACACACACAGACACACAGACCCACATTCCCCTTTTTTCTGTTTCCGACAAACCCCCTCCCCAGCACGAGCAAGCAAGCGAACCACATTAGGTTCACGGTGCCCTGTACACCCTCACTCCTCCGGCTGATGGTACTTCTGCTGACACGGAGTGGGGGTCAGGCATGTTTGACCCCGAGACGGTTGTCTGCAACCCTCGTGCACCAAGTCACTCTCATCATAGCTTCGAAATTGTATTGCAACGGCACATTTTTGCTCCGGCGAAATGCTGTGCAAGGCCATCGAACTATCTTACCTCTTCCTCCTCCCCTCTGACTTTTCTGATCTTCGTTGCTGGGTGCGAAACCCACCACTGGCTGAGTGTATTCATTCAGACGAGAAGATTGATCTTGGGTTGATTGCATTTTCAGATCGGCAGGATGTGTCGTGAGTTCTTTTCTGCTGCAACACTGCGGAGAGTGAGGTGCGTCGTGCACCCTCTTCGGTTTGTCACCCCGCTTGTTGCGGCAGCTCTCGCTTCCACTCCTTTGAAACTGAATCGAATAGCTTCGTGCATTATTTCCCACCTCATTTGTCCAACACGCAACACTCCCCAACACCTGCAAGCTCCGAAACAACACCGGCGAACCATCGCCAAGCTCCGCCAAATTCAGGTCAAGTCAGGTGGCTTTCATTGCAATGGGTCTCTCCTCCAACTTCCCTGTCAAGGGGTTGCCGCATGCTGCGTGCCGTGTAAGGACACATCAGCACCTCCAGTGTATCCACCAACCCCCGGATTCCATGCGCTCTCCTCAGGCCCACTTGGCTCTGCCGCATCACGTGCCAACCAATACAGCTTTGCTTGTGCCGTGTATGCTCCCGGCTATGCCTCTGAACCATTGAGGACCGCACCACCACCCCCTCCGCGACAGCCCCTTTCTTTTCATCAAACCAACAAGCAAGCCCCCGATCGGTGCCTGTTTGAACAAGACGCTCGGGCCGTGCCCCCTCCCACTTCTCACCCCACCCCACCCCACCCGCATCTCCTCAGTATGGCACCCCAGCCCGTGCAGCGCCTTCCTCCCTGTTGTGGAGTGTTGCGGTCTCCTGTCGCCCCGCTTGTGCCAACAACCCACCACCCCGCCACCTCGTGTGCAGACAAGAACCCACTGCAATATGATGTTCAAGCTGGTCGCATGCGCGGCACTGCTGTGTGCCAGTGTCACAGCCCAGACGACTGTGGAGGGTGTCTCCTTCACTCTGGCACAGGAGGAGGCAGCCCTGAAGGCAGCCAACCATGCATCCTACGACACGCTGTTCCTGACGTACGACATCTACGACTGGAAGGCGCGGAACATCATCGCTGCACGCCCCCTCACCACCCTGACGCAGCTGGCTGATGTGAGTGGTGTGACGTACGTCCTGCGCCTGCTGCGCGATGAGTCGACGGAGCAGTGCCCTGTGGTCGCACCCCAGGGTGGGACGTACCACGCCGTGAGCTTCACCGACAAGCAGGCACGCATGGCGCTTGCGGCTGTGAACCGCGCCACGTTCGCTGCCCTCTTCAGCACGGCAGGTGTGACGTACAACGCTGCACGCGAGATCTTCAAGGCACGCACGCTGTGCAGGATGGCTGACCTGGCCAGCACATCGAACGTGGACCAGGTGGCGCTTTACCGCGTGAGGTCCGCCTTTGTCGACCCGGAGCGGACCTGCTACACCAACACCGACTGCGACACAGGTGACATCTGCACGGGCTTTGCGTCTGACGGCGTGCTGCCCGGTGGGAAGTGCATGCCGTTCGCTAACCAGGAGGGTGAGGGCAGCTACTGTGAATCGGAGCGCCTCTGCTACCTGCACCCTGGTCTGGTGTGTGTGGGGCTGTCGCTCTCGAGGGAGGGGTGGTGCGCGAAGAAGGAGATGGAGGGGACTTACAAGGCGTCGACGTCGCGTGTGACAGTGCCTGCTACCGCTGGCGGCACCGCAACCATGTTCTTCGCTGTGACCGGGCTTGCCTCTGTCCCTGTGGATGTTACTCTGACCGGCTACGGGCAGAGCACCGTGACCAACAAGCAGGCGCTGTCCATCACGTTGACGGACCCCAACGGTGCCACCGGCTTCTTCTGGGATGGTCCCAACGAGTCGGTGAACCAGGCAGTCTACCCGTACCTGTCTATCCGTGGTGGGTTCCCCCGTGACGACAGCGTGAATGGGAAGTGGACCGTGACTGTGAAGAACCTTGACGGCAGCGCGACAGGTTCTCTCGGGTTTAACCTGACCCTGTCGAGCCGCTGGGACTGATGAGCGTGGTGCAGTTCTGCTGTTCACGGCAGAGGGGCGGGCGCAGAATAGAAGACCCTCACATTTTGTCTTTTTGTAGCCCCATTCCCCTCACCCACCCGTCCCCCGAATACCGAATATTATGTGTGCTCAACAACAACAGCCTGGACCTGTTTGATTCAGTTCTGGACAGGGTGTGTTCATGAAGCGAAAGGAGGTCGAGTTCGAAACACACACAGACACACAGACCCACATTCCCCTTTTTTCTGTTTCCGACAAACCCCCCCCCCCCCAGCACGAGCAAGCAAGCGAACCACATTAGGTTCACGGTGCCCTGTACACCCTCACTCCTCCGGCTGATGGTACTTCTGCTGACACGGAGTGGGGGTCAGGCATGGTTGACCCCGAGACGGTTGTCTGCAACCCTCGTGCACCAAGTCACTCTCATCATAGCTTCGAAATTGTATTGCAACGGCACATTTTTGCTCCGGCGAAATGCTGTGCAAGGCCATCGAACTATCTTACCTCTTCCTCCTCCCCTCTGACTTTTCTGATCTTCGTTGCTGGGTGCGAAACCCACCACTGGCTGAGTGTATTCATTCAGACGAGAAGATTGATCTTGGGTTGATTGCATGTTCAGATCGGCAGGATGTGTCGTGAGTTCTTTTCTGCTGCAACACTGCGGAGAGTGAGGTGCGTCGTGCACCCTCTTCGGTTTGTCACCCCGCTTGTTGCGGCAGCTCTCGCTTCCACTCCTTTGAAACTGAATCAAATAGCTTCGCGCATTATTTCCCACCTCATTTGTCCAACACCTGGTTCTCGGCCGCAACACTGCCCAACACCTGCAAGCTCCGAATCAACACCGGCGAACTATCGCCAAGCTCCGCCAAGTCCAGGTCAAGTCAGGTGGCTTTCACTGCAATGGGTCTCTCCTCCAACTTCCCTGTCAAGGGGTTGCCGCATGCTGCGTGCCGTGTAAGGACACATCAGCACCTCCAGTGTATCCGCCAACCCTCGGATTCCATGCGCTCTCCTCAGGCCCACTTGGCTCTGCCGCATCACGTGCCAGCCAACACAGCTTTGCTTGTGCCGTGTATGCTCCCGGCTATGCCTCTGAACCATTGAGGACCGCACCACCACCCCCTCCGCGGCAGCCCCTTTCTTTTCATCAAACCAACAAGCAAGCCCCCGATCGGTGCCTGTTTGAACAAGACGCTCGGGCCGTGCCCCCTCCCACTTCTCACCCCACCCCACCCCACCCGCATCTCCTCAGTATGGCACCCCAGCCCGTGCAGCGCCTTCCTCCCTGTTGTGGAGTGTTGCGGTCTCCTGTCGCCCCGCTTGTGCCAACAACCCACCACCCCGCCACCTCGTGTGCAGACAAGAACCCACTGCAATATGATGTTCAAGCTGGTCGCATGCGCGGCACTGCTGTGTGCCAGTGTCACAGCCCAGACGACTGTGGAGGGTGTCTCCTTCACCCTGGCACAGGAGGAGGCTGCCCTGAAGGCAGCCAACCATGCATCCTACGACACGCTGACCCTGACGTATCACACAGACGCGTGGAAGGCGCGGAACATCATCGCTGCACGCCCCCTCACCACCCTGGCGCAGCTGGCTGATGTGAGTGGTGTGACGTCCGACGTCCTGCGCCTGCTGCGCGATGAGTCGACGGAGCAGTGCCCTGTGGTCGCACCCCAGGGTGGGCTGTACTCCTTTGTGTATTTCACCGACAAGCAGGCACGCATGGCGCTTGCGGCGGTGAATCGAGCCACGTTCGCTGCCCTCTTCAGCACAGCAGGTGTGACGTACAACGCTGCACGCGAGATCTTCAAGGCACGCACGTTGTGCAGGATGGCTGACCTGGCCAGCATATCGATTTTTGACCTGCAGTTGCTTTACCGCGTGAGGTCCGCCTTTGTCGACCCGGAGCGGACCTGCTACACCAACACCGACTGCGACACAGGTGACATCTGCACGGGCTTTGCGTCTGACGGCGTGCTGCCCGGTGGGAAGTGCATGCCGTTCGCCATCCAGGAGGGTGAGGGCAGCGCCTGTGAATCCGATAGCTGCGACGACGTGCACCCTGGTCTGGTGTGTGTGGGGCAGGCGCTCTCGAGGAAGGGGTGGTGCACGAAGAAGGAGATGACGGGGACTTACAAGTCGTCGACGTCGCGTGTGACAGTGCCTGCTACCGCTGGTGGCACCGCAACCATGTTCTTCGCTGTGACCGGGCTTGCCTCTGTCCCTGTGGGTGTTCGTCTGACCGGCTACGGGCAGAGCACCGTGACCAACAAGCAGGCGCTGTCCATCACGTTGACGGACCCCAACGGTAACACCGGCTTCTTCTGGAATGGTCCCAACGAGTCAGTGATCCAGGAAGTCTACGCGGAGCGGGACGTCGTCTTCTTCGACGACCTCGTGAACGGGAAGTGGACCGTGACTGTGAAGAACCTTGACGGCAGCGCGACAGGTTCTCTCGGGTTTGACCTGACCCTGTCGAGCCGCTGGGACTGATGAGCGTGGTGCAGTTCTGCTGTTCACGGCAGAGGGGCGGGCGCAGAATACAAGACCCGCCCCATTCCCCTCACCCACCCGTCCCCCGAATACCGAATATTACGTGTGTGCTCAACAGCAACAGCCTGGACCTGTTTGATTCAGTTCTGGACATGGTGTGTTCACGAAGCGAAAGGAGGTCCAGTTTGAAACACACCCAGGCACACAGACCCACATTCCCCTTTTTTCTGTTTCCGCAATCCCCTCCCCCAGCACGAGCAAGCAAGCGAACCACATTAGGTTCACGGTGCCCTGTACACCCTCACTCCTCCGGCTGATGGTACTTCTGCTGACACGGAGTGGGGGTCAGGCATGTTTGACCCCGAGACGGTTGTCTGCAACCCTCGTGCACCAAACCACTCTTCGATTGTATTGCAACGGCACATTTTTGAAATGATGTGCAAGGCCATCGAACTATCTTACCGCTCCCTCCGATTTTTCCCACCTGGCTTGTCCAACACCTGGTTCTCGGTCGCAACACTCCCGAACACCTGCAAGCTCCGAATCAACACTGGCGAACCATCGCCAAGCTCCGCCAAATTCAGGTCAAGTCAGGGGGCTTTCTTTGCAATGGGCCTCTCCTCCAACTTCCCTGTCGAGGGGTTGCCCGCATGCTGTGTCGCCAACCCCCGGATTCCTTGCGCTCTCCTCAGGCCCACTTGGCTCTGCCGACACGTGCCAACCAATACAGCTTTGCTTGTGCCGTGTATGCTCCCGGCTGCCTCTTGACCATTGAGGACCGCACCACCACCCCCTCCGCGGCAGCCCCTTTCTTTTCATCGAACCAACAGGCAAAACCCGCCACTACTGCCCGCTTGAACAAGACGCTCGCCCCCCACCCCCCACCCCTCACCCCTTCTCATTTGTCGCCACCTCCCCACCACCCCTCCACCCCACCCGCCACCCCCCCTGACCCTTGCCTCTCACTGCCTGTCTTCTCGCCCGCCACGCCACCAGACCACCCCCTCCCCCAGGTGCCCGTGGCCACGCCCATCAGGCTGCAGCCGTCTCGAGGAGCTGCCATGGCCACCATGCGGGGCATTATGAAGGGAGCCGTTAGGCTGAGGCGGGCACACGAGTTTGCCGCCTCCGTCTGCGGAGGCAGCCGCAACGCCACCGCTGCGCTGCACCGCGCCCCTGCCGTGGTGCGTCAGGGTGCTGCCTTGAGGTCTGGGGTGCGTGCCTACTGCACCAAGGCTGCTGACAGCCTTTTCGACAGTGTTGACAAGAGCACCTTTGTCAGGTTCGCTTCCCAGCAGACCAACCTCATCAGGCGTGAGGACGGGAGGAAGGTCGCGATCATCCCGATGCAGCACATCGCCTCGCAGGCTTTCTACGACAGCGTGCTGGAGGAGGTGACGCAGAGCCGCTACTACCTGGTGCTGGGTGAGGGCGTCATGCGGGACACGGAGGAGCTCGACACCGAGAGGCAGACCTGCCTCAACTTTGCGACGCACGCCACCCTCCGCGAGCAGCTGGCGGAGCGCCTGGCCTCCGGATCCTTCCACACCGCAGAGGAGGAGCAGCTGCTGTTCGAAAAATCGATGGTCCCCTATGAGTCCGCAAAGGCGCTGGACCTGGTGCATCAGGAGCTGCACTTCAAGCCTCGCCTCTTCCTCAAGGCGCCCCTCAAATATATGAACAGCGACGTGACGCAGCAGATGGTGGATGCGGTTGAGGACCCCGAGGAGCGCCGCTTCTTCGTGGTGCACAAGCGGTCGGAGCACTGCGCGAAGGTGCTGCGCGCATACCTCGACGAGCCCCTCCAGGAGTACCCCGACGCGCCGGGGGCAGACACCATCGCGGTGTGCTGGGGCATGGGCCACTCCAAGGACTTCATCGAGGACCTCCTGGTGCGCGGGTTTGAAATCGAATCCGAGGGTCCGTCACGCTCCTACGGGTGGGATGAGAAACTCTACAACGACGTCTCCTCCAAATTCCGCCTCGGTGGCTTCTCATACGACAGCGTCCTGAGTGATTAGTAAATAACCCAGATGCTACGGTGGTGGTGGGCGCCCGCATGAAGCTTCTTCAGAGCTGCATTTCGGTGGGGATGGGGTGGTGGCGGAGGAGTTCGGCGGGTCACTGGTAGTAGTATGTGTTGGTATATGTGTGCTTGGGAGAGTTTCCCTCCGGTCAGGTGCTGCAGGCATGTGGGACGGGGGGCGAATGCTCTACTCCTAACCCAGATCCCCCTCCCCATGCTGAGGGCCACCTTAATGGGTGGCTGTGATTCTGCGGCCTGCGGGTGTGGTAGTGTGTGGGGTGTGTCGCATTGAGAGCAGTTTTCTCTCGGTGCTTCTCCGCCGCTGCAAGAATGCCTGCGCCATGTGTTGATACCGGAGGTATCGGTCTGGTGTGATACCCCCGGCGCCACGTCACCTGCCTGTCACCCGCCCCCCCAAGCCCAAACCCTGCAAACTCTGCCAAGCTATTGACATGCCCTTCCAACCCCACTTCTCATTGGGTCCTCCCCCTGTTCAGTGAGAGATCTATTGCCTCCAAAGCAGGTACACACGGCGTGGGCAACTCTGCTGCCCTGCACCGTACATCAGGGATCTGTTGGGCGGCGCAAAAAATACGCGCCGGGGGTGGGGGGAGGAGGGGAGGGGTGTGTGAGGTGCGATGCGTAAGACCGGGGTCACACTGGTGACATCCTTCAACACCGCAGTGTCATATCTCCCGCAGCGCTACCAGCTCGACCACTCGGCGGACCAATATGGGGTGCAGCAGCACTTCCCCCCGCAGCAGTATGAAGGCATGGAGGGGACCCCCACTCGCGGGCTGACACCCTCAGTCGACGAGCCGGTGTATCACCCCATCAAGGAGCCCTTCCTCGTCCCGCCGAAATACCGGAAGCTGTATAACTTCCAGGTGGGGCACGGGAAGTTTCTTTATTCCAAAGACCCTCTGTGGGTGGAGGCGCGAGAGCGCATGTGGGATGACATGCAAATAGCTGCCCAGGTGCACCGTAAAAATTACGAGCACATTCGCCGGCAGTACCGAAAGCAGTGGCAGGATGCGCAGCGCTTCAACCTCGATGAGTACATCACGACGCTGAACCGCGTGCGCAAGCAGGAGGAGATTGAGCGGGAGGTGAGTGAACAGGAGCGGCAAAAGGGGTGGGAGGAGGACCTCGCCCGGATCGACGCCATCACCCTCTTGCAGGAGAAGCGTCGCCGGCTGCGCAGCGAACGGTTCTGGAAGTTGCAGGTGTGGAACTTCGAACGGTATGTCAGCAGGGCTTCTGGTTGTTAGTGAGGTTGGCTGTGCTTTGATATGGGCCACACACCCACACACACTGTCACAGGGCTACCGAAGACCTGCAATACCTTGTCACACACAAGGTGAACCAGGATTACTACACGATGGAAAACATCGACAACAAGCTCGAACAAGAATGCCGGAGGTGGGTGGGGCGTGCGCACGGTGCGCTGAACATGTTCGGGCGGATACCTTACGCAGAGGATGAGGGTATGCAAGTGACGCACATACACGCCATGCAGCTCCTTGGCTTGATGCTGTTCCCCGCAAAGCCGCAAGCACCCGCCACACCACACTCTCACCCCCTTTCAGATGGTGTGCCCGAATTGGAGGTTCAGTACACATTCCAAGCGGAGGACCTGTCTGAGGACGGGCGTGAGGCATACCGGCGGCTGACGCAGGTTGCAGATGTATCGCACACAGGCCGGTATGCCACAGGTGCCTCCCCCCACAGCGCGGGGTGGTGGGATGGGTGGGTTTGGGATGCGTTCTGTTCGCTCGATGCCATTTCCACCCACCACTTCTAACTATTGCAAACCACATCTGCAGGATTATCACCAAACACGAGGCAAGCTATGCTGACCTGGACTTCGGTGACGACTACGGAGGTATGTCTCGACTGCGCTTCGAACATTAAGGGGAGATAGCTCCACGTTGGGGTGGAACCCGAGATCCGGTGCTGCCTCCACACACACCTTCCGTTACTTTGCAGAGAGCGAACTTGACACCCCCACGGGTACCGGGGAGGCACACGTGGCGGATGTCCAGGAGCTGAATGAAGATCGGGGCGAGCCGGAGGAATGACGGATGCCTGCAGCGGCTTGAGGGCCCTCTCCTTCCTTCGTCTACCCCCCTGCCTCCACACCCCACATACCGCCTTCATTAAGATGAACGCGCTGTGTGCGCCGCTGTGGCTTGGCCCCTGAGGCATCCCTTCGTGAGGAGATGTGCCTGTCTCCACCGTGGCGGCATCCATGCCGCCACCCCACGAGCAGTCTCCTTCGCTCCCCCGCTCCGCTGCGGGGGGGTGGTGGCGGTGGTGGTGGGGTTTGCAGCCTGGAACTGTGCAGTTCGCACGCAAACACCACGCCCCACACACACCCCTCCCCCCTCTGTCCGTTGTGGACCTGCGCTGCTGCGTCTTGCCAACAGCTGAGTGCCGTGAATCGAACGAATACCCATTTGGGGGGGTACCCCCCGTTCCCCCTGGAGGAAGCCAGGGGGGGCGCGCGAGGGAGGTGTGCGGTGTGTGTTGTGTTTGATTCGAAGCCGTATCGATATCCAGTCATCTAGACGAGCCGCGTGGTCCACTCCCTCCCACCCCCCTCAAGAGGACCCTGCGAATGCAGACACGCTCCCCCCTGAAAAGGATAGTTGTCACCGCTTTTGGGTGACAAGACACACTCTGCCTTCCCCACCTTGTTGCTTTTTGGCTGCGCGCGCATTGTCACCCCCAACCTTCATCAGGGCCAATCCCATGTGAGGTTTGTTCACCATACCATTGGTGCACAAACAAATCCCACCACATCACCACGCCAAGCAGGAGATAGAGGCTCATCAGTACAAGGTTCACATTGCGGCCTCCAAGGTTACACGCGTGTGCCCCGGTGGTGCTCATTGCCCTTGCCGCCGGAGGGGAGAGG
Organism: Rhynchopus euleeides; assembly: GCA_963210315.1. Taxonomy (NCBI): domain Eukaryota; phylum Euglenozoa; class Diplonemea; order Diplonemida; family Diplonemidae; genus Rhynchopus; species Rhynchopus euleeides. The sequence goes on along the minus strand of OY723321.1, from coordinate 264,749 downwards.
GGAGGGCTAGGGGCAGCGGTGCGGCAGGGAGACACCTCCCCTCCTCCCTCCCTTTCAACCCCCTGCTGTTGTTGTTGTTTTTGACACCCTTTGTCTGTCTGTTGGTTGTATTTCAGCGCACCCTTTGCTTCTTTCAGCGGATTCTCTGTCCCCTTTTGCAGCCATGTCGAACCTGTTGTCCATCTATGAGGCGAAGTGTGCCGAGTTCGACGTCAGGAAGAACAGCGCTGTTGTGGAGCTCCTAAAGGCTGGCGACACGACGGATATCGACCTTTCCGTTAACATCGTAGGGAGCAAGGGGCTGCTGCCCCTGCTGCAGGTCGCAAAGCAAGCCCCACGTCTCCGCTCCCTGAACCTGTCGAACAACCGCCTCAGCTCCCCGGCGGCGGTGGAGATCTCGCAGCTGCTGATGGGGCACCCTGCACTGTCCAGCCTCGATCTCAGCAACAACCACCTGGCGCTCGGGGGTGAGCCCATCCTCAACCTCACAAAGGGCACGCCGTCGCTGCTGCGTGTCAACACGGAGAACACGCTCGTCCGCCCCCTGTTTGTGAAGCTGATCGATTTCCAGCTGCAGAAGAACCAGAGGGCTCTGGAGAACGGAGGAACCAACGGCGCTTCTTCCCCTGAGATGCACACCGACCCGGGGGTCTCTTCCCCCACGTCCCCCCTGGACTTCAGCACCTTCAAGCTTGGGGATGGCAGCGGGGATGACGGTGATTCAAACGAGGCAAGCGACGAGGACGACGGTGCGGACGACGAGTGCAACTCCGAGGAGGACCTCGACGAGGAGGAGGAGGCTGCAGCGGCGGCCAGGAGCCGTGCGCTTCTCGGCTCATCGGGCCGTCGCAAGACTGTCTCCTCAGAGGTGATCTCGCAGCAGGAGATGCAGTCGTTCCGCCCCAAGGTGATCTCGAAGCCCCAGGAGGATGTTGCGTGGCTCTGCAAGGGCCTCGAGCAGCACAACCTATTCAGCCACCTAGAGGACCAGGAGCTGCTGCTGGCGGTGAACGCGATGGAGGAGGCCACGTACAGCAAGGGCGACACGCTGCTCTGCGAGGGCGAGGAGGAGGAGCGGGTCTACATCGTGCGCGACGGGGAGGCAGAGGAGACGCGCCAGGGGAAGTCGCTGCGCCAGGTCGGCCCCGGGGAGGCCGTGGGGGAGACGGCCGTGCTGTACTCCTCGGCGCTCGACACCTCCGTCTCGGTTGTGTCGGACTCGCTGAGGGCCTTCTCGCTGGACAGGTCGACCTACAGGCACATCGTGACCAAGTCGTCGCATGACAAGCGCAAGCGGTACTCCGCGTTCCTCCAGAAGATCTCCTTTTTGAAAGAGATGCCGATCCCGTCTCTGCTGCAGCTGGCAGATGCGCTCAAGTCTTCCGTCTACAAGAAGGGCGATGTTCTGATCGAGCACGGCTCTGAAGGCGAATGGTTCCACATCATCACCGAGGGCACCGTCGAAGTGATCGGAAGGAAGGGCGGGGAGAAGGTGCAGGTATGTGTTGGGGGGGGGCGGGGGCTGATAGTCCAGGGGCAGGGATGTGGGCAGAATGCAGGTTGTCTGGGGCGCTGCTCTCGCTCTTGCCGAAGACGAAGATGGCCGTGAATGTACCCCAAGCAAGGCTGTAATTTTGTTGTGGATGCCGCGTCTGCTCGGAGTGTCGCTGTGTTGTGGCTCGTGGCCTATAGATGAACCTGTTCCGTGTCTGCTTTCAGTGCCTCTGTAATTGTGGCTCATGGGCCGAGATGAACCTGTAGGTGCCGCACCTGCTTGTGCCGCTGTGTTGCAGTGGCTCGTGGTCCTGTAGATGTGCCTCTCCCCTCCCGTACCGCTATGGGTCGCTGGTAAGGTTGCTTGACACCGATACCTGCGTGGGCTCGTCGACCCTGGTTATTTCAGTTCACGCGCGCTAGTTAGTATTTCCCCTAACACCCTTGGCTGGTCGGGACCTGTCATGTGTCAGTTGCATCGCTCCAAGAGCACATGTATCATCCTTTGGTTCACCACCTGCACTGCTGCTACAGGTCTGCACCTTCACTGAGGGAGACTGTGTGGGAGAGCTGGAGTTCATCAACCCCAACACCGTCTGTGTTGCTGACGTGCTGGCTCAGACAGCCGAGGTGCGTACGGCGAAGATGAACCGCCGCCACTTCGAGAAGGTGATGGGGTATGTCTCGCGGGTGGGTGTCGGGCTGTGCAGGTTCTGTGTGCCCAGGGCAATGTCGGTGCAATGTGAAGCTTCTGCCCTTCACCCACAACACAAACACGTACAGGCCGTGCATCGACATCCTGAAGCGTGTTGCAGACACGAGCGAAGTGTACGAGTACTACCGCGGCACCAGGCAGGCAGAATGATGGTCGCCCCCGTGAGGTGGGTGCTAAACCAAAATGACAGCAAGTCACCAATTGTATTTCTTTCGATTCCAGCACCACCCTATTCCCCAAGCTGCAAGGTGCTGTGTTCTTCTCCTCGGGATACACAGGGAAGTGTTGTTCGAATTTGTTCGTCACGTGGTTGCACCTGACCCCGCTGTATTTGCTTCACTTGCAGCGTTTGTACAGTAGTGATGTTTACGAACGGTTTCAATCTCCCACCCGATGCCTTTGTTAGGGACGGTGTGTCAAGCCCACTGGTGGTCTATTTTCATGGTGCCAACGAACCTGTGGGATTCCCCTGCCATATTATTTACGAAAGTTCCACTTACTGAGGGCACCGCCCCGACTCGTTGTTCGCACGCAACAGCTCTGACACCGAAGGCTTGCCTTCCCTGCTTCTCAGCTTGGTGCAGTCGTACGGGCACGCGAGTTGGCCGACATGCCTTGTGAGGTGAGCGCAAAGAGAATCCTGTTGCAACTCAGTTCAGCCGATGTGCCAGCGTTGAGAGAATGTGTGAATCTGATCCCCGCCTATGAGAAGGCCCTCAGCGATTAGTCTTTGTGAAGCAGCGAACGAAAAAGGCTACGTGTCTCTTCACAAACGGGAAGGAGGGGCCTTGAGATGCGAACGGGTCGCAATATGAACAAAACAAAACCAACAGCATATATGAGACCGGGAGGGTCCTCGCTCTGTGTCACCGTGTGTCGGTGTGGTGCTATTTCATGAGTATCACTCCTATGATGAACGTGAGAGCGAAGACCCCGCCGAGTTTGTACCACTACACACGCACACAGCCGCACTCTTCGGTGTGCTGGCAACTGCAAAGCTCCTATACACGTAAATCCCCCCTTTTTGTTTTACTGCCGAACGCACACAGTGTACGATATTGGGTGCGAACACCACATTCCAAGGTCCACGCCACACAACACCTTGAATGGGGGTCTCTCAGAAAGAATGGAAAAAGGAACAGAAGCGGTGCACCCCCACCCACACACCCACATGCAACGCCGCCACACCCGTCGCCTGCTCCCCCCGACAGACACCCCCCAACACCACCTGGGCCCTCCACCACCCTCCACCACAGCATCGCGGATACACCACATCCACACGCCATCGCAGATGCCCCGCTGAGGTGTGCGGTGCACGCGGCGTGCCAAGATGCCGCATGATGAACCAGGCAGCAGCACAGGCGGCGACGAGGCACAGCGGGACACAGACCCGGTCCGCACCGTCGCCACCCGCGTGCTGGAGGCTGCTCGCCTCCGGGAGCTGTGTCTGAAGGCCTACCGCGCCGCATGCAGCCACGGCACACAGCTCGGCAATGGCGCCCTCGAGTTCTACCGCTACCTCCAGTTCCTCAAGGGGGCGGGCCTGGCGGACGAAGGGCAGACGGAGCCTGAGGGCGACACGCCACACGAAGCTCCCCCAGACCTCGACCCTGACACTGCGGATGAGATAGCCTCTGCACGACACGACGCCTACGCCGATGCCCTCAAGGAGTACGAGAAGGCACGTGCTGAGGAGGCCGCACAGGCACACTCTAACGCACAGTCTGCTGCCAGCGCTCTGAAGTACTCCGATGCAGTGCGCCAGGAGGAGGCTGTGTCGCAGGGTAAGGGCTTCCGCACGCGCAGGCTCTCTGCGGGGCTCAGCTCTGTGCACGACATCGAGGCGACCGCGCGGCCGACTGCGGCGGGGCGTGCGCAGGGGGTGGCGCGCCTCCTCACCTTCACGGAGGCGGATAACCTGTTTCAGACGAGCCTCTCGCGTGGGCGGGACACTCTCAGCTTCAAGGACTTCTCCGTGGTGTTGGTGGCCCTGGCGGCGAAGCTGTACCCAACGGACTACTCGATGCGCCCCACGCAGGCCGTGCAGCGGCTGCACGACGAGCGCCTCCGGGCCTACGTCTGCCGGTTGTGCCCCACCACAGAGGAAGAGCTTGCAGCCCTGCACCCCCTGCAGACCTGCACAGGGGTGCCGGAGATCCTGCTGCAGTATGCCCTGCCGCTGCGCCGCGTCTTCTCCTTCTACGCGCACCAGGGGGAGGTGACGTTTGACGTGGCGGATGTGGAGGCGGCGCCCAAAGGGGTTTTGAGCTTCGAGGCTCTGATCGCGCTGCTGTCCGACCTGCAGGTCACCCCGGTGCCCGTGCCGCACCAGGTGGCGTACAACGTCTTTTTCGAATGCGCTGCGGCAGGCGGTGCGTCGCTCACCACATCGCCCAGCATCGACCTGTCGTTTCCTGCATGTGTCAACCTGCTGCTGAAGATCTCCTACCGCGTCTTCACAAGCGAGCCGCACTGCTCCACCCTTCCGACGCTGGCATCGCGTGTGCAGTGTGTCATGGACAGGCTGGACACGCTCTACCCAGTGAAGCTGGGCAAGCCGATCTCCGACGAGCTCAGCGAGCCACGCATGGGGCTCCCCCGACCCTTCCTGCTGGACCCTGCTGTGTCAGGGCTGCGTGGCGGCTACGCCATCACCATCCAGGGGCGGTACTACAACAAGGCGACAGGGGTGTTCGTGAGGTTTGGCGACGAGGTGGTGCCTGCGTCTGAAGTCAGCTCCGCCAAGGTGCGTGCTGCGGTGCCCTCGCAGGAGCCAAACGAGTATGCGTGTGACCTGAGGCTCAAGCAGGATTCCTACCATGTCACTGTCACCTATCTCCGCCGTGTCTCGGTGAGCGTCAGCAACGACGGCGTGTCCTATGCCAAACCCCTGACACTGCGCTGCGTCGAGGTTGCTGCAGAGTTCACCCTCACAGAGCTGCAGGCGAAGCTGCTGGGTGTCTTCCAGGAATACTGTTCGAGGGGCGACTTCTCCAACGACAGGTACATGTCGTATGAGAGGTGGATGCAGTTCAAGGATGACTACGGCATCGCAGGGAACGAGCCTCTACTGCCCGTGTCGTCGCTGGGGGGTGACGACAGCGACGTGGCGCAGGAGCAGAGCGTGGATGTGCAGGACACACAGGCTACAGAGGAGGGGGCGGAGGGTGCACCGCAGCCTCCCGCGGCAGATGTGATCTTCCAGAAGACTGCCTGCACGGCGCACGGCAGCCAGGCCCTCACCTTCCGGCAGTTCCTCCGGGCGCTGGTGTCGACGCTCGTCAGCCGGATGTACCACAGCAACGGATGCACGCTGAACGCCGCAAGCAACACAACGCTGTATGACGAGCTGCGCAACTTCCTCGGCGTGGAGAGGGCTTCGGAGCACCTCTCGAAGCAGCTGCAGCACGACCAGGCATCCTTCACCAAGCAGTACCTGGGGCAGATGCACACCACCCTGGCGCACCTCAACGTGACGCAGTTCCGCCGCGACAACTCCCCAGGCGACCCTGGCAACGACGAACCCGACCCGATCCCTGTGGGGAGGGGCGAGCTCACCAACGGTGACCAGGTGGAGGCGATGCTGCTGGCACACCTCAAGAAGTCGAAGGAGGTGTCGGACAGGCAGGGGTTTGACGCCTGGCGCGACAGCATGGCGCGCGACGAGGCTGTGAAGGCGGACCTCTCCGCGGCGCTGCTCCCCACCGCCGACACCCACCTCGTCGACACAGTCGCGGCCAGCCTGGAGCAGGGCGCAGACATGGCACGCATCAACCCTGCGGTTGTCCCGCCGGTCCCCATCCTCGATTCGGAGATAACACACAGACATGAAAACGCTGCTCCCAACGGGGGCGTGCCGCAGTCCATCATACCACAGCCCCAGCGGGCGGAGGGCGATGAGCGAGCCAAAAGCATGGCAGCAGTGTGCAGCAGCATGGCGGTGGGTGCCAGTGCCCTGCAAGGGGCTTTGCTCCGCCTCTCGGGAGACCGCAACAACACTGTGCAGCGGAAGTTCTTTATGATCGAGGCGAAGCTGCGCAGGCAGGTGGAGCACCTCACAGAGGAGCTGCAGCGGAAGGAGGCCTTTGTCGGGCAGCTGCAGGTCATCACGCGGGAGGCGCGGCGGCGCGATGGGGCTGGGATGCTGGAGAAGGAGATGGTGGATGCCACGAACACCGCCCTCGCAGGGGACATGGCAGCCATCGCAGAGCAGAAGGAGCGCGACAGGGAGAAGCTGGCGAAGCAGGAAGAGGAGGACCGCATGAAGGAGATGGTCGATGTGGAGATCCGGAAGTTTTTGAAGGGGTTTAAGACTTCGCTCGATGCGTCGGACAAGAAGTTCTGCTCCATGGCAAATCTTCTGGCAAATCAGACGCAGTGGCTGGATGCGCAGCGGGTCATCCTATCCCGCCTGCAGTATAAGCTGCGCATCGCGGAGTGTGAGAGCGAATCATTCAAACTCTTCAGCGAGATGATCCAGGAGCAGCTCGAAGAGGTGACCAACGAAGAGGAGCTGCAGGAGGTGCTGGCTGTGGTGCGTCAGGAGCGTGACAGGGTGGAGAAACGCCAGGCCATTGTCACCGACAAGATCCGGAGCAAGCAGGAGGAGGTTGAGGCCGAAGCTTCCGAGGGGGTATCCGTCCTCCGCCAGCTGATAGACCACGTACACGGCTTTGAGGATCAGCTCCGCGCCGACGAGGAGGGAGGCGACCACCTCGCAGAGAGCACCAACCGCAAGCCCAAGAAGGGGAAGAAGGGGAAAAAGAGCAAACACGCGGAGGCGGACCGCGAGACACCTCCGGGGAGCCCTGCGCCACTGCCGCCTTTTCTCGCAAAGTCGATCCCGGACCTGGGGAATGGTGGAGGGGGGAATGAGGCTGAGATAGTCGAGCTGGAGGAGACGCATGCCGCAGTCGTCTCCGCCCTCGAGGATAAGATCACCGTGCTGCAGGACGAGCTGCAGATCATGCGGGAGATGCGCAGCAGGCAGCCCTCTGCGGATGCTGCTGCGTCACAACGCAGCAACTCTCCCCCTGGCTCCGCTCGGAGGGAGCGGCAGGACAGCCACGCCAGCACCACTGCACCCCCTGCGACACACCGCACCAGAGCCAGCCACAACGAGGGGCCCGAGCAGGAGGAGGGAGAGCAGGCGCATGCCCCGGAAGGGGAGGGAGGTGCCGAGGCTGAGGGGTCCAGGGCAGGTGAGGTGGGGCCTGGCGATCACGATGCTGACCCACAGGGGGATGCAGCGGGGTTCCCCCCAGGGACCCCACAGGGGCCCAGCAGCAGGAGGGGGTCGAAGCATAAGCTTGAGGCTGCCATGCAGCTGTATCAGGAGGAGATGCAGGAGGCGGTGGCAGGCCACATGGATGAGCGTGCCCAGGTGATAGGTGATGCGCTGGAGGCTGCGGTGCAGGGGCAGGCCGTGGTGCTGCCGGGGAAGAAAGGTGGGAAGGACCAAAAGGCTGCGAGGAAGCGTTCTATGAAGGTCGCTGCGGATGTGGCGTCGCGCCTGGTTTCCAAAGGGGGTGCGAAGGGTGGGCCGAGGAGGTCGGTGGCGCGGGGCAGTGCCGTGTCCATCTCCGACGACCGGCCGCAGCTGAGGCAACTGCAGGAGATTGTGCCGGAGAACAGCTCGGCAGGGGTGTTCATCTGTGTGACAAACCCGGGGGAGACTGTCGAGTCGGTTGCGGGGCGTTTCGATGTCGATGTCAGCGATGTGATTGCGCGGAACCCAGACTACCCATGGGACAGGCCCTTCGGGGAAGGGCACGGTCGCCTTGTGATCCCTCTGAGCGGCGAGGTGGTGGACATGCTGCACGACTTTGAGGACATGCGCAAGATGCGCTTCGACGAGGTTGCGGACCACCCTATCCTGAAGACCGACACGCTCGCCTCCGTTGCGGAGCTCTACCGCCACAGCACCCGCACCTTGGTGCAGTGCAACTTCCTGCCGGAGGACCCTGCGCGATACGGAGACCCCGACTTCATCTCGGGCATCCCCTCCCGCATGCTGCGTGTTCCCTACAACCAGTCGGAGCTCGGCCGGGAGGAGATCACGGAGGTGCACGCCGCAGCTGTCGCCCGCAGCGAGGAGGAGAAGCGGCAGGTGCAGGAGGAGCTGAAGCAGGAGCTGCTGCGCAAGGCAGATGATAGCAACCCATTCAAGCTGCTGGCGGCGACGAATATGTTTGCAGGGATGTTCGGGCAGAGCGGGGATGACACCGCGAAGCCGAAGGGGCTGAAGGCGCTGGCGCGGGGTGCGGTGAAGCAATCCCTGGCGAGCTCACAGGAGGCGAAACGCCCCTCGGTGCCATCCATCGCATCTGTCAGCTCAGCGAGGCGCCTGTCGAACCAGGTTGCGAAGATGGCTGTCAGCCGCCACCGGAGGCGGTCCTCCGCGACGTTGTCGGATGTGCCGGCGGAGGCATCCGCATCGCAGCCCGCGTCGCCACGGATCATGCTTCCGAAGCCCGACACGAAGAAGGAGGCGGCAGAGGTGGCCTCGCTTGAGCAGCGGGAGGAGGAGGGCCGTGCGGGCATCGCGGAGCAGGAGGGGGGGGGGTTCGAGCGGTGCGCCGAGCAGCACGGCGCTGCCGAGGCCCAGGCGCACCGGGCAGCGGGGTACCGCGTGCAGGCGGAGGAGGCGCAGCGTGATGCGGAGGAGATGAGGCTGCGCCTCGATGCCCTGGAGCAGCTGCAGCGCATCCCGCGGCACGAGATGGAGATCCAGACGGACGAGGTGGTGCAGGAGGAGCCGCATCAGCAGCAGGAGGAGGTGGGGTTGGCGACGCCTCCGCCGGAGCCGGCGGCGGCAGCCGCAGAGGCGCTTCCCGGAAGCACTTTTCTCGGCACGTCTCAGGGGGCTGCAAAGGTGGCCATGCTGCGCAGCGAGGCTGACAGCATCCGCACCGGCCTCGAGCAGCTCAAGGCCTGCGTGTGGGGGCACCACGAGGCGTTGGTGCATGAGTGTAAGGTGGAGCTGGTGCGCTTCGCGGAGAAGCTTGAGGATCAGGAGAGGCGGCGGCGGGAGACGCTTGCCCTCGAGGTGCTGCGCAGCGAGCGGCAGGCGGATGACCCTGCCCTGAGGGTGCTGGAGACCCCGCCGATGCCGCACAGGTACCCGCCGCCGGTGCCGCTGGGGAGCCACCACCACCCCGGTGTGGGGGAGGTTGCGTCGTGCACCAAGACGCAGGTGCCGGTGCAGGGTGCCCAGCAGCAGCCTCTCTCGCAGGTCATCAAGGCGCGGAAGAAACCCCGGTCGTCGTCGGGTCCGAAGGTGGCGATGGACATCGTGCCGCTGGTGGAAGGGCACCCGTCTGCCCTCAGCGACACCCTGGGGTCCTCGCAGGAGGGTGGCAGGGCGCGGTCGCCCTCGCCGCCCGCCCTGCACATGCTGAGGCTGGATGACGATGCTGACGACACCTCGGTGTACGCAGGGAGCTTCCCAATACGGTCGTCGAGCTTCAGCGCAATGCTGGGCAGTTTGGCGATGTCGGGCGAGTCCTCACGCGCGGGGACTGCTGCGACGGCGGAGCGTGCTGGGGGCTCGCCTTCCGGTGTGGCACCCCCGAAGCTTCCAGACGCACGTCCTCCTGATGGCCAAGGCCAGGCGGGGCCAAAGGCAGGGCCTGATGTGAAGCCGGTGTCCAAAAAGGCGGCACCGTCTGCGACGCTCACCACTGCGAAGATGAATGACCCCTCGCAGCGGCTGTCGTTTGAGCGTGCTTCGGCGTTCCTGCTGGCGGCGTGGCGGCAGAGGCGGCAGGCGATCGTGCTGGAGAGTAGCGAGGGATACGACCGCATTGTTGTGCTGCAGCGCTCGTCGCGCACGGCCCTCGGGAGGAAGGTTGTTGCGCAGAGGTGGGCAGGCGAGAAGCTGCAGGAGGCGAAGTGCAGCCGCACGGAGCTGGCGGTGGCGCTGTACCACACACAGCGGAGGAGTCATGTTGACGAGGAGCACAAGCGCATGTTTGTGCTGAACCAGCGCAAGGTGCATCTCGCAGTCAAGTCCTCCCTCGACACTGCCTTCAAGGAGGCAAGGACCAACCGGCACCTCGCCCACCACCACACCTGCTCCACTCGGGGTTCGCCCGTGACATCGCCGGAGCTGCCAGCAGGCGCGCCTCAGGCGCCTTCGTCAGCACCGATGCCGCCTCTCCGCCGTTCGCCTGGCACGGCACCGCTTGATATGCCGGTATGGTTTTGCCTTGCACTGCCCCAGCCCACCGCACCCCCGCCCTACAGGCTGTGATACCGCGTGTGCCGGCTGCGAGCATCACCCCTTTGGAGCGCCACAGCAAGGTCCACCAGAATGAAATCTCACACCCATACGACCACACGCCTGCGTCGCTGATGGCTATTCAGAACTCACGCAACTTCACAAGCGACCAGATTCGTGTGCTGCAGCGTGTCTCCAACATGGAGGAGGCGCTGCCGCACCACGATCGCACCTTGCCGCGTGCCGACAACGGGTCTCATGCGCTGCTGCGCAACATGGCCCTCATTGAGACAACTGTTGCGAGCCCAACGCTTGCAAAGCTGTCAGACAGGGAACGGTTTGCTATGTCCTCTCGGAGGGAACACGAGCTGCTGGACCAGCTGCATGCGTCTGCAAGACTCCACAAGTCATGGGCGCCCACCCTGCGCGTGCCGCAGTCGGAGAATGTCATCCATTCGAGCCGCACAGGTATGTGCCGTGATGTGCTGTGCTGTGCTGTGCTGCATCACCCACCCTATGCCACAGGACTATTCGAGTCGGTGCCGCCAAACATGCCGTCGCTAATCGGCAAGAGCCCGCTGCCACAGCTCCCTCCGAAGAGCTTGAGAACCGGGTGAAAGATTGAGTATTCTTCTCAACACCACAACCACCCTGCTGGGGTTTTGGCACTCCACACCCTCTGCTTGGTGAGCTTTTTCCGCGTTCGCCACCCCCCCCCCCCCTAGGGAAAACCTTACACGGTGGGATCTTGTAAATTTTACATGTATAACTACAAGTATATACATGTATTATACATGTATAATACTTGCATGTCAACTATTATACATGTATAATACATGTATATGCCTGAAATATACATGTAAAATACATGTATATCAAGTAAAAATACAAGTATAATACTTGCATGTCAACTATTATACCGTATACGTAAATATTATGGAACGTAAATATTATGGAACGGGCCCATTTTTGGCCGGTCCGTTCCATAATATTTACGTTCCATAATATTTACAGGGCCAGTTGGGGACTCGGTGGTGAGGACGGCTTGCGTCAGGAATCGCGCGAAAAGTGCACGAGTAGGTCCCGTCAGGGACTCTGTATGCCGTCCGATCACCTGGTCCAAGTCCCCGAGTCGCAGAAAGCCCTGTAAATATTATGGAACGAAAAAAATCTGGAACGCCAACCCACCAGCGTTCCAAAATATTTACGTTCCATAATATTTACGTTCCAAAATATTTACGTATACGGTACATGTATTTTTACTTGATATACATGTATTTTACATGTATATTTCAGGCATTTACATGTATTTTACATGTATAATACTTGTCATGCAAGTATTATACATGTAAAATACTTGCATGACAAGTAAAATACATGTATAATACTTGCATGACAAGTAAAATACTTGCATGCAAGTAAAATACATGTATTTTACTTGCATGCAAGTATTTTACTTGTCATGCAAGTATTTTACATGTATAATACTTGCATGACAAGTATTATACATGTAAAATACATGTATACCGTAAACGGAAATATTGTGGACCGTAATAAAGGTGAACCGTACTATAGGTGGACCGTAAAAAAGATGGAACAAATGGGATTTTTCCGGAACTTGGAACATTTTTACGGTCCACCTATTTTACGGTTGGGATAGTGGACTTGGCGGTTTTTTTTTACGAATTCCTTCGACGAAGTCGCGAAGGAACCAAGGAAATCGCACGACTGAAGCTGCAGGATTAACACCGCAGGGCCTCAACACAGAGTGTGCGCTCACCATCGTCCGGGAACTGTTCTCCCACAGTTACTGCAGGGTGTACTACACTAAAGGAGTACGATTTCCCTGAATTTTCCGGGCACTGATTCACGAATTTACATCTGGAGGGAGCCCGGTGGTCTCAGCTTCTGTCTGCGCGCCCTGCCGTACTGTGGCTGCTTTTGTGGGCTCGTGCAGCAGGTTCTACTTTTACTTCTACCGGAACGCTCCTTGCATGGTACTACACTTCTCGAGGTGTGGTGGTGGGTGAGTCTCGAGGTGAGTGGTGGTGATCGTGCCCTTTCCACACGCAGGGAGGACTTGCTTCTCTTGCTGGTGTTGGTTGCGGTGGTGGAGGGAGGGTCCAAAGCTGGGAGGTCGGGAGGCCTACGTGCGGGAGTCTGCGGCGTGGAGGCCGCAGTCCGCGCCCCGCAACCCACCAGCCCGCGGGCGAAAATCGCATTGTCTTTTCCATATTCAGTCCCAATAAATGGTGGACCGTAAAAAAGATGGAACGTTTGGCCTTTTTTTGGGAACTTGGAACATTTTTACGGTCCACCCTTTTTCCGTTTACGGTATGCCTGAAATATACATGTAAAATACATGTATATCAAGTAAAAATACATGTATAATAGTTGACATGCAAGTATTATACATGTATAATACATGTACCGTAAACGGAAATATTGTGGACCGTAATAAAGGTGAACCGTACTATAGGTGGACCGTAAAAAAGATGGAACAAATGGGATTTTTCCGGAACTTGGAACATTTTTACGGTCCACCTATTTTACGGTTGGGATCGTGGACTTGGCGGTTTTTTTTACGAGTTCCTTCGCGACGAAGTCGCGAAGGAACCAAGGAAATCGTACGGCTGAAGCTGCAGGATTAACACCACAGGGCCTCAGCACAGAGTGTGCACTCACCATCGTCCGGGAACTGTTCTCCCACAGTTACTGCAGGGTGTACTACACTAAAGGAGTACGATTTCCCTGAATTTTTCGGGCACTGATTCACGAATTTACATCTGGAGGGAGCCCGGTGGTCTCAGCTTCTGTCTGCGCGCCCTGCCGTACTGTGGCTGCTTTTGTGGGCTCGTGCAGCAGGTTCTACTTTTACTTCTACCGGAATGCTCCTTGCATGGTACTACACTTCTCGAGGTGTGGTGGTGGGTGAGTCTCGAGGTGAGATCGTGCCTTTTCCACACGCAGGGAGGACTTGCTTCTCTTGCTGGTGTTGGTTGCGGTGGTGGAGGGAGGGTCCAAAGCTGGGAGGTCGGGAGGCCTACGTGTGGGTGTCTGCGGCGTGGAGGCCGCAGTCCGCGCCCCGCAACCCACCAGCCCGCGGGCGAAAAACGCATTGTCTTTTCCATATTCAGTCCCAATAAATGGTGGACCGTAAAAAAGATGGAACGTTTGGCCTTTTTTTGGGAACTTGGAACATTTTTACGGTCCACCCTTTTTCCGTTTACGGTATATACTTGTAGTTATACATGTAAAATTTACAAGATCCCACCGTGTAAGGGGTAAACTTTACGGGATTTTTCACATAGGCGAGGAACACGCACAAAATGGCAGTAAACCTGAAACCCTGGCCCCTGGGAGTAATTGGGGGCGGTCTGGGTGGTTTTTGGGGGTATTTGGTCACTTCTGAGCCAATCCGTGACCATGCTCAAAAAAGTGTCATGGTTTGGTTCCGGCCCCCTCATTTGAACCACCCTTCCGAGCCCGTCCCGCCCTACTTGCCCGCAACATTCCGCCTTTTCTTGTCTTGGGTGGGCACTGATGCCTTCGGTTCAATTTGGGAGCAAATGCGTGTGACAAGCTTGGGAAGGAGCGTCTTCTCGCCGGCATTTCCTGATAACACTTGCTGCAGCGTACACCGACCACTGCGCCTCCCGGTTTGCACATCGAATAAGGCTTTGGAACCCACATCGGCATATTTTCCAAAGACGCCAGCCCCAAAATCCACTCGCGCCGTCTCCAGCCTCTCCTTTCCATCTGCGGCTGAGTTCCCCAGCATTCTGACCGTCGTCCGGCATCTCTTTTAGCTCTTGCAGTGCTGCAATGAAGAGCGCGTAAGTGGGGGTGATGGTGCAGATGACGAGGATCATCGCCACTGAGAAGTGCCACTGCAGTACCGTAGAGCCGGGGTGACACAGGTTATACACCACACCCACTTCGCTGTTGCCGTTACCCCTGATGAAGTCCCCGATGCATCCGACACCTCAGGGAGGGCACATAATATCGCCTCCCGAGCGACGCCCTTGCATTCGCAGACACACCCGATCTTTGTTGAGGATGTCGGCAGAAACCTGACAGAACACTCGCTGAAATACCATTTTCTTGGCCCGATAGTACTCAGATGTCTCATCAGAGGCGGCAGAACGTGGTACATGACGGGGGATGGTGATGACGCAGGTGACAGGGTGCTCGGGAGACTCACCCAGGGAGGGGTTCGGTACCAAACCATGACACTTTTTTCAACACAGCGTTTCAGCCGCGTTCCGGGGCACCAAAATGGGTGTCCCACACCCAGGGGCGGTTTTTGGGGTGGTCTGGCCACTTTTTCAGCATTTTTGGGGGGTTTCTGGTGGAAAATTGCCTATGTCGAAAAATGTCGTAAAGTTGAGGGATTTCGGTACCTTAAGACGGTCCCTACCCCCCCCCCCCTCCCATATCCTGATTCAGCATCCGCAGCCTTGCCGATTTTGCGCTGATCCTTAATCGGATCACGTGCCTCCGCAATCTCCCCCCCTCCTCCCCCTCAGCCCCGTCAGGCCTCGGGAATCACGTCTGGCATGCACCTTGTGTGAAGAGGGGATGGCCGGCTTTGCGCTTTCACTATGCTCGACATTGCCATTCCCTCCGCCCCCCGTTCCGCACCACCTCTCTCAGCTTTAGCAAAATCCTTGTCTGCCTCACTTGCGGTGGTATTGACATGCCCGCAAGCGGCCCAGGCTTGGATGTTCCTTTTTCCGACCCATTCTCTCTGCAGGGGCAGGGGCGGGGGGGGGAGCGGGGGTCCTATCATCTATGCCAGACACTCGCTCGGCCCATCTCACAGACTGTTGCTTCCGCATACAGCTGCAAGGTCGGGGGAGCCGTTTATGTGTTGTGGATTTTTGCGGGGAGGGTGTGTGTGTGTGGAGTGTTTGCAACGGAGAAAAGAAAGGTTTCCCTTTTTGAATGTTTGGGGCCTGCGCCGGGACGGGCTGACAGAGGATACAAATCCACACGGGGGATCAACAGAAATCACGTGCCGCCGTCATGCCTGCCAGAGAGAGAGTGAGAGTGAGTGCCGAGATTATGCCGCCCCTCTCATTCCCACCCACACCCCACCCCACCCCCCCCCCCCCCCCTCGCTCCCCCACACGGTGGCCTGGTCAGCTGACTGACCAGGTTTTGACCAGGTCCAAATCTGACCAGGTCATGACCAAATCTGACCTGGTCATGACCATGTCATACCTGGTCATGACCAGGTCATTTTCACCCATTTTAACCGGGGGGAACATGTTGAGTGGCCAAGCAGGGGGGACAATTCGCATATTCCGGACTCTCTCCGGCCGTTGTGGAAAGTATGAGTCAAAAGGGTTCAACCATACCCCGAGTCGAGAAAGAAGTCGAAGCTTGAATCATGTTGGGCACAAGGGGAAAATGGTCAAAATTGGCCCAAAATTACCAATAAAATATGCTGCAGTGCAGGGGGGTGGCGGGGGAGGGGAGGGTGGGGTCGGCGACGAAACTTGATGATCAGCAGCTTTGGCTCAAAATTACCAAAAAGGAATGAGGCCCCCTGCCCCCTGCCCAGGTTCCCTGCCCGCCTGGACGCACTCAAGTGCCTCACACCGGGTCCCTCCCCCTGGTGGTATCCCAAAAAAATGTCGAGGAGGTCTGCATCATCCCAGGCCACGCAGAAGGCGTCGAGCTGTTTCACAGCAGCCTCGCGGCGCTGTTTGAAAAGCCATCGCACCACCCACTTTGACAAGGAGTGGGGCAGGAAGCTGACACGGAGTGAAGAGGCCGACAAGAAGAAGGCCAGGACACTGCCCGCAGTCTACTCCATGCGTGTCTCTGGCAACGCGCGTCGGAGGCGGCATGAAGCGCCTCACGAGCGCCGACAAGAACTCGTCTGAGTACGAGGTGCTGACGGAAGCGGGGTGCTCGGATGAGGTGCTGGGAACCGATATGAAGAGGCTGCCCACCGCTCAAAGCGGGGTGGGCAGTACTTCTTCGAAGGCAGCTGAAAAACAACTGACCCCGAACCCCCCCCCATCACGCAGATCGGGAGGCATTCGATAGCAGACGTCCTCTTCTACCGGATCATCGTAGAGGTAGGTCCGGGAGCTGACGTGCCCGACGAGCACCCACCTGTCCTCGACGGATCGGTCATGACTGTCACGGTCATGAGGGACCTGCCCTACAAGAGCGAGGTTCCGAATGGTCTGCACGCCCGAACGTTTCACATTCCGGATCCGTTCATTGTGGCGGTGGGGGCAACACCACAGGCAACGCAGGGGCAGGGTGTCGTGACCATCGACATCCAGTTGGTGAACGCGGTGATGAGGCAGGCGGTGGTGACAAAGAAGCCCGACCAGCGGGCGTGCCAGAGGACGAGAGTCCCATCGGCAGTGCCGTAACGGTTGACCACATCTGATTGTGACACTTTTCAAAGAGTGTAAAAGAATGGAGAAGGGAGTGCCCTGCCTTGAATGCCTCAGGACCCTCAGGATCCTCAGAACTGCCACCTCTCCGACGAAGCGTTCGAGAGGGAGAATGGGGAGAGGAAATCGCGGGCCAGGACAACATCTGCTTGTTTCCGGGAGAGGGACCTGATGGTGTTCGAGCTGGCAAACTATGTCAGTTTCGGCAACGACCCCGCAAGAATCTTCGTGTACCCTCTTGCAATACAATGTCATATCGTTGTGCGGGAAGTGCATGGCAGCGGGTCCCGTATGGATGAAGAACTTCGATTCGTTTCGGCACCGTCTCAGGGCTCTCGGTAGCAGTCGAGTAACCCCTGTCGGCCCGATCGATTCGCTCGGCAAGTGTTCCGATGGCTGGTTACTGACTGGCGATGCTGCCTGCAACAAACCGCGTGGTCTCCGTATTTGCCTCTGCGACAAGCAGCCGCCGATCCACACCCAGGATGCGAAGGACGGCGTGTTACGCAAGGCAGCACTGGCCTGTGAAGCCGACGACGACAACGAAGATCCCGAAGAAGAGGAAGAAGGAGAAGAATGTGAAGAAGCGGAAGAAGGCAGAAAGCTGCTGATCATCAAGTTTCGTCGCCGACCCCACCCTCCCCTCCCCCGCCACCCCCCTGCACTGCAGCATATTTTATTGGTAATTTTGGGCCAATTTTGACCATTTTCCCCTTGTGCCCAACATGATTCAAGCTTCGACTTCTTTCTCGACTCGGGGTATGGTTGAACCCTTTTGACTCATACACGGTGGACTCCAGCGGGGGTAGGGTAACCCTTTTCGGGAGTCTCTACTAGCGGGAGTCTCGGACTCCCGCTAGCGGGAGTCTTTAGCCTAAATTAGCTGGAAAATAGACTCCCGCTAGCGGGAGTCTCCAGTACATACTGCAGAAAAAGACACCCTCTCAGACTCCCGCTCCCAGACTCCCGCTAGGGTGGCTGGAGTCCACCGTGTACTTTCCACAACGGCCGGAGAGAGTCCGGAATATGCGAATTGTCCCCCCTGCTTGGCCACTCAACATGTTCCCCCCGGTTAAAATGGGTGAAAATGACCTGGTCATGACCAGGTATGACATGGTCATGACCAGGTCATACCTGGTCAATGACCAGGTATGACCTGGTCAAGATTTGACCAGGTTTTGACCTGGTCAGGGTCTGACCAGGCCACCGTGCAGAGTATTGCTGCCCCGATTGCCCAACGATGATGGGATTCTGACATTACACCCCATTTTCTTCGGGGAGGAGGGTGGGGGAGAGGGGGTGGTGGTGGTGGTGGTCGGCCCCGACACCGCAGCCCCTCGGCTGCAGTGTCGTGGCGATGCGAAAAGCTGCGATGACGGGGCACGAGGTGCGCAGGCGGAGCAAACAGTTCATGGAAGCGATTCTGGCGGCAGACCAGAGGCGGGACTTTGAACAGGCGCAGAAGCTGCGCGATGAGATGCGCACCTTTGGAGACGAGGTCGCCGCCTGGCTCGACGGTATGGGTGTGATGGGATGAGGAGGCCTGTTAACAACGCATGCACAATTACTGGGGGGGGTTCAAATACAAGCCGTACGGCTTCTATTCAATCTTTCGGGTTTTGCAGGCACTTTCTGCACCCAAAACCCCAAAAATTTGAATAGAAGCCGTACGGCTTGTATTTGAACACCCCCCAGTAAAGCTCGCCTCGCCACTCTCTCTCTCTCTCTCTCTACGGCGTCCTGCGGTGTGACGCCATGGTGTGCGGCACCACACACGCCGGACGTGCCCACCCCTCCTGCCCACACGCCACACGGCACAGGGGTCGCAATCGCAGGCTCTGCCCGGGGTGTCCGGAAGAGGGACGCTCCGCCACAGCCGGCACCCTCGCAGCCCCCGCCCAACATCGCTGGTATCTTCTCCCCGACGGAGACGACCGACCTCAGTAGGCTTGGTGTGCGCGCTGCGCCACGCTCGCCCCCGGGGGGGCCATCCACATAGCTATGGCCTGGCAGTAGAGGGGAGGTATCAGAAGCGGGGGCTCGGGTGAGACGGTGCTAGAGACAAAAATTCGTTTTAAAAAAACGCGTGCGGGGGAGGAGGGGGGTGGAGTGTGTCGTTTTTCTCAAGGGGTTCTTTCCCGTTCTGGGGTGTGTGTGTGTATTTGCCTGCGGCACAGTTGCACAGTTGTTTTCTTGGTCCCCTCCCCCCGACCCCCCCGCCATACCTCCTGCCGATACGCTGCCATACGGCTTTTAAAGGGTTCATTCTGTTGTCGTGATCTCGACCCGTTATCAGCGACACCATGATGCATCTCGCTTGTTCTGTATTGGCTTTGTCAGTCACGATCATCACGCCTTCTGTCTCGAAACCGGTCATGCGGGTGCATGCCACAACACACACCACATCCTCTGCACCAGGGTCGGAAGGGCCCACCCCTCTTCCCCTGCCTCGCAAAAAACACACCTTACACACGGCACGCCCTTCCCCACCTCGCTCCTCTCCCGAAGTTGAAGGTGCAGGCGGTTAATTTTTTTTGACAAACAAGACGAGACGCCCCCTCTCCCCCCCCCCCCTCTCTCTCCACAAAAAAGCAATGTGCTTGTGAGCGCACCTCACAAATCTTAAGCAACAGACTGTTCTTCCTCAATACCCCTCCCTTCTTCTCCCCCCCCTCGCCCCTCTCTATTTTGCGCTTGCAAGAGGACACAATTTAACCCGCTGCGATGGGTTGCGGCAGCAGCGCTGATGCGAAGCCGCACGCACACGAGGCCCCTGCAAAACATGCCGTCAGCGACAAGCAGGCCGATCACGAGGTGAGCCCTGGGTCGGCAATGGCTGTATTCAGCTTCGGCGACAACACAGGCGAGGCGGCTTCCGGTACTGCCGAGAGCAACCTGGGCGACGCGCAGAGGCGGAGGACGACATTGCGCCGGCGTGGTGTCTCTCAAGAGGTTATGGTTGAGCCGTCGCGCGCCGACTACCCATTCTACGAAAAGAGCCCCGAACAGCTCGAAGCCGCGCAGGCGTGCATCAAAGGGAACCCTCTGTTCAGCTCGCTGTTGCAGGCCGACCTGGAGCAGGTGGTGGGCGCCATGGCTGTCGAGGAGTTTGCTTCGGGCATCGAGATCCTCGCGCAGAACCAGGCATCGACAGGCAAGTATTACGTCATCCAGGACGGGACTGTGGAGATCATAAAAGACGGGCAGGTCGTCGCCACCTTCGCCAAGGGGCAGGGCTTCGGAGAGCTGGAGCTGATGTACTCCCCGATCTGCGAGGCAACTGTCAAGACGACGACCGCAACGACGTGCCTCACGATCGACCGCTCCACCTACCGCGCCATTGTGATGCTCACCGCGCAGAACAGGCAGGACGCCTACACCGAGCTGCTAAAAAAGGTGAGCTTCCTGAAGTCCTTCACCTCTGCGCAGTTCCGAACCCTCTCAGATGTGCTTGTCAGGAGGGAGTATGCCGCGGGGGAGAAGATCATCGCAGGCGGGCAGGAGGGGGAATACATGCACATCATCTTCAGCGGCACGGTGAAGGTGATGGGCATCGGGGAGAACGGGCTCAAGGAGGTGGCCCGGTTCTCCGAAGGGGACACCGTCGGGGAGCTGGAGTTCATTCACTCCCATAAGTGCGTCGCGGATGTTGTGGCGGACACAGCTGTTGTGACGCTTCAGCTCCACCGCGAGCACTTCGAGCTCACAATGGGGCCTCTCAAGGGGTTCCTCGAGGAAAAGGCTGCGACAGGCGAGCAGTACGAGTACTACAACAAGGTTTCGGAGAACGTGGATGATGCCGCAGCACAGTTCGATGGCTTCTGCTTCGGCGATGACGCAGACCCCGCAACGCCCTCGACGCCCACTGACACAGCGCCAACGGATGCTGTCGCGCTCAAGATGCGGAAGCGATCGCTGGAGACTAAGCGGCAGGGCATCTTTGCGGAGAACCCCACAGAGCAGGACTCTGACAAGGAGCTCCCCCCCGCCATCCCGAAGAGTGCAGATGAGCGTGAGCTGATTATGTCGATCATCAGCGATCATGCCCTCTTCAAGGATATTCACGCGGAGGCACGGGAGGTGTTGGTGGATGTGATGGAGAATGTGGAGCACAAGGCGTCCAGCACAATCCTGCGGCAGGGCGATACAGGGGATCAGCTGTACATCATCACGTCTGGCGATGCGCGTGTGGAGGTTGACGGCGTGGAGGTGTGCATGAAGTCCAAGGGGGAGACCATCGGGGAGCTGGAGCTGATGTACGACCAGCCCTGCCGTGCCTCCGTGCTGGCATCCAGCGACCTCACGACGTATCGCCTCGACAGGGCGACCTATAAATACGTTGTCATGAAGGGTGTGACTGAACGCCGGAAGCAGCTCACCGCTCTCCTCGAAGGGATCGACATCTTCACCAAGCTGGAGCCTGACAGGCTGATGATGGTGGTCGACGCTCTAAGCGAGTACACCTTCAAGAAGGGCGAGAAGCTGCTGTCGCAGGGGGAGACCCCCGACTGGATGTACATCATCCTCGGGGGCACCGTGCAGGTTATCGGGAAGGATGCGCAGGGTGCTTCGGTGGACATCTGCCAGTTTGAGCGGGGGTCCATTGTGGGACAGCTGGAGTTCCTGAATAAGCACGCCACCGTGGCAGATGTCGTGGCTGTGACGGATGAGGTGCTGACGGGGCGCCTGCATCGCGACCACTTCGAGCGGGTTCTCGGGTCCATCGCAGACCTGCTGCACTCCTGCCAGGACGAGAAGGAGTTCTCCTACTATAGGAACCAGCTGGACACCTTCCAGTTTGGCGACTGCCTGTCTCCCTCCTCGGCGATAAACGCGCAGTCGACGGATGAGCCAGGTGAGATCAAGCCCCCAGGGCTGGTGAAAGCGCACCGCCAGGCTGTGTCCGCAGAGGCTGATGGAGATGACGATGACGGGGACTTCCAACCCACCGTATGCAACAACCCACTCTCCCACCCAACCCTGCCTCGCTGTGTCGCACGCAAGTCGATAGGTGTCGTTTCAGCTTTTTTTCCGTTGATGATATGGCGCTTCCGCACACATGCAACAGCTCCTGGGGTTCACAGGATCTGCATGTGGTTTGTTCGCAGAGTCGAATGGCAGTTTCTGGATGTCTAATGTGGCAATGTTGCATAGCTTTAAGCGCCTTGCCGCACCACACACCCCACACCCATGGCAGGTTATCGAGAAGAATGAGACCCAGCGCAACACAATCACGGAAGTGCTTCAGAAGAACATCCTGTTCTCTGCCCTCAGGGGCAACCCTGAGAAGACACGTGTCGTCGTCGACGCAATGGAGCGCATGGAGTACCCGAAGGACACAAACATCCTGACGCAGGACGAGGTGGGAGGCGAGCACTGGTTCATCATCGAGCAGGGTGAGGTGGGTGTTGTTAAGGGCGGCACGGAGGTGTGCCGCTTCAGTGCAGGTGAGGACTTCGGGGAAATGGAGCTGATGTATGCCTGCCGCACCGCCGCCTCTGTCGTGGTGGTGTCAGAGGAGGCGGTGTGCTGGCGTCTCGACCGCAAGACCTACCGCAACATCATCCTGAAGGCCTCGCAGGAGAAGCGCGAGCTCTGCAAGAAAGCCATGGAGAACGTGCCCTTCCTCAGCTCGATGACAACGTGGCAGCAGGACCACCTGGCAGACGCGCTCACACCCTGCTCCTTCAAGGCTGGGTTCCGCATATTGGCCCGCGAGTCGTGCCCCGACTGCATCCACATCATTGTCGGGGGGACCTGCCGTGTGGTGGGGGAGGACGACACCGACATCTGCCGCCTCGAATATGGGGAGCTGATTGGGGATCTCGAGTTCCTCAACCAGCACAACGCGGTTGCGGATGTGTATGCTGTGGACGACCTGCAGACCCTGTGCCTCAGCCGCGAGCATTTCGAGATTTGCCTCGGGCCTGTCAAGACCTTCCTGCAGGAGAACTCCCTCACAGACAAGTATAAATACTACAGAGTATGCAACCATGCGCCATCCGCACTATGTGTTGTAGCCACACCCCCCCCACACCCCTGATTTGGCGCGTTGCCGGCTTCGGTGTTCTGACGGGGTGCCCACTTCACTTCCCTTTGGTGTCACAACGGGCACACTCACCCCACTTCCCCCCTCCTCACAGGAAAAGCGTGGGACAGCCACCGCGTAGCATTCGGGAACAGGGAGGGGGGTTGTTTTTAGTTTGTTTTCAGTACCGGCGATGCCCCGTTTTTCAACGGGGCGGGGGGGGTGTGTGGGGTGGGAGTCTTCGGGTATACCGGTGGGGGGGGGGGTCTTTTTTGTTTCCCGCATGCAGGCCTCATGGCGGGGGTGTGTGGCCCTCCATTCTTTTTCATTAGTTCCGAGCGGGGGGAACCATCATCGCGGGAAGTCGCCGAGTGTCAGAGTATAATCGTCAAAAAGTTAAAGTTTATATGACAACGCGCCCCCCCCCCCCCCCCCTCCCATCTTCATGCCGCCCCACAGCACCTCCTGAGCACAGCCTTGTGCCACGAGTGTGCTCACCGAAAAGTAGTCTGGAGCTCTTCAGGACGAGGTTGTTTGTGTGCATTTGCTGATCAGGGTGGTTCTGCCTTATAAGCGGAAGGGGGTCGACATATTTGCTCATTCCTTTGTGGAGGGGGGTGAGGCTCTTCTGCCGCTGTCTCTGTTGGTCTCTCAGCTGCCGTGCGTGGGGTTTGCGTGTCTTCATCTTAGCCTTCACACCTTCACCGCCGTTCCTGGCCGGTTAATTTCTCCTCCTATAGCGAGATTCTCATTGTGTGTCCCTGAAAATCTGTCGATGTGTCACTGTGCTTTGTGAAAAGTCATGTGCTTCGCTTTGATGTCTCCGAGTATGTGCCAAAGCGATGGTCTGGGACATGCTTCTGTGCCTTCCTCCACAAAGAGCAGACGCCGAGCTGTCTCCGTGACCATGGATGCGTGTGAGCTGAAGTTGATTTGCGTTGCACACGGCGGTACGACATGTGACAAAATCAACAATAACTCAGGCAGGCGTTGCGGGTTAGGGAGGAGGGTGTTCGGTATCACAACAGAAGAATGCGTATGTGCCAGCAAAGAGATATGAAGGCGGCCCAGGTGGGTTGCCGGCACGCCAAAACATATCTGAAGAATGCCAGTGTCGCAGGACGTGCGTATGTCTTAAGCAGAGAGGACCAATACGACTTATTGCTCCAAGTCTGAAACAAACGCCTTCCGGCGGATTGTGCACACACCAACCGGTTGTTCTTGACTAGGTGCATGTATTGACTGAACCGCTGTTGATTGTGATGGGGAAGTGTACATCTTGCTCGCCATACGCTTTCGATCCCGACCCCTCCCCCCCTTGGCGACATTGGGAGTTGGTGCACATTTCGGAGACGGCTTCTCCTTTCTTTTGTGACGGGGGGGGGGGGGGTTTATGCAGCGAGTGTGCCTGCATCCCATCCCTGCCCCCCAAAAAATACGACCAGTCCATATACTTTATTGTGACAACTCTTTCCGATTCCCCATCAACTTCCTCCTCCCTCTGCACTTCTCCACTCCTTCAAAGAACAGATAAGAAACCGGCCAACAAACAGTGGGGGCGTTCGCTCAGAAGTGCTGAAACGTGAGACGCCTCACAAAAGGGGAGACAAACAGATGCAGTTTTGGCACGGAGCGAAGGCCCTCCCAGTGGCAATTGGTTGGTATTGGCATCTATTTTCTCCGCAGAACCGCTTCCGCGGTTCTGCCCCAAAAGTTAGGGTATGATATAAGCACACAACAATAGCCCACATGGGCACAGGGGGGGTACTCTGCTGTGCCTGCAGACCCACTGCCCCTCAAGCCCCCCCCATCCCCCCCCCCCCCTTGTTCTGTGGGAAGTGACACAGCGTGCCTGGCAAAAGGACAGGCCCTCACTAATGTGCCCAATATCGTGCCCACGATGCTGCACACCATTGCCCCCCCCTCCTCCACACACCGCATCCCCTTGACAGAGTCCCTGTGTGAGGGCCGCGCTCTCAGGGCACGGGGCTTGGGGATTCGCTTGTTCCATCGCGAGTCGTTGAGCGTCGCTGGGAGGGCTCCTATCCTCCCTGCGCATACACACAGCTGGCTACAGCCGGCGCGTCGGCACAATGGACGCGATGGCCGCAGCAGGAGGTGCGTCGAACGTGCCCACAGTTATGGTGAGCTTCTACACTAACACCTTCGACGAAGAGGTCAACGAGAGCCAGGCCTTCAGCGTCCCGAAGACCACCACGAAGAATGGGTTGAGCAACGTATGCCTGCCGGTGGGTGGGTGGGAGAGAGAAGGGGAGGGGCCATCACGCGCTTGCCCTGTTGCAAGTGAATGAGGGGGGGAAAGGCATCGTCAGAGAGAAGGGTTTTGTTGTGTGTCTGGGGCTTCTGTCGAACCAGCCATATCAGAAGGGGAGGGGTGTGTGTCGTTGTGTGCTGCCATCCTGCCACCGCCTTGTCCCGCCCTCACAGCTCGTGAACCGCCTGCTGAAGAAGGGCGATGACGACTACATCCCGTTCGATTTCCTCTACAACGATGAGTATGCATGCCGCCCGTTGCTGATTATGGGCTGAAGGGAAGGGTTTGCGTGTTGCTGCGTGCTGGCGGAGGGGCCACAGATTCTTTCGCACCGCCCATCCCCCTCCCGCCCCCCCCCCCCCCCACCACTTCCTCGATACCTTCTCTGTTCTTCGCAGGTTCATCACCGTCGGGCTCGACAAGTTCCTGAAGGCGCGGCCGCAAATCAGCACCGATGACACGCTGGCACTGGAGTACACACCCAGCATGAGCATGGAGGAAGGGAACGAGATGCCGCACGACGACTGGGTCAGCGCGATATCGGCACCCTTCTTCGGTGATGTGGACGACGAGGACATTGTGGTGACGGGGTGCTACGACAGGCGGGTGCGCCTCTGCGTGGGCACCGAGACGATCGCCGTCGGCGACGGGCACAAGGGCGCAGTCAAGGCACTGGTCGCAATGCCCAACACACGCCTTCCTTGCCGCGCCTCTGCCGCGTCATCCGCAAAACGGCGGAAACGCAACGTCCCCTCCTTCACTGCCGTGTCCGCAGGGAAGGACTGCTCCGTGCGCGTGTGGTCCTACAGCGACGGAGAGGGCCTGAAGGTGGCGCGCTCCCTCACCCAGCTCCACAGGGAGTCTGTCGACGCAGTCGACCTCAGCCCCAACGGCGAACTCGTCGTGTCCGGGGGGTGGGACAAGCAGCTCACGATGTTCAAGCTGGCAGACTGCTTCAACCCTGCTGTGGCGGATGATCAGATTCAGACAGCCACCCTGGTGGGGCACTCCCGCCCCGTGCTGGCGTGCAAATTCTCCCTCGACTCCGCAAGCGTGCTGTCCTCCGGTCAGGACGGGCAGTGCAAGGTGTGGGACGTCAGCCGTGCCGCCTTCAAGGCGACGTACAGCGGTGAGTACAGCGTCAACGCAATTGATATGCACCACAGCGACCCCAACCTCTTCCTGACCGGGCACTCCGACAACAGGGCCCGTGTGTGGGACATCCGTGAGAAGCGGTCCATCCGCACCTTCTCCGGGCACTTGGGGTGGGTGTACTGTGCGAAGTGGGCCCCGAAGGGCTGCATCGGCAACACATCCAGCAACCTCTTCGTCACCGGTGCGGAGGATGCTGCCCTCAACCTCTACGACATCCGTGCGCAGGTATGTCTCCTGGCTTTACGCCTCGTTTGTGATTCGCTTGGGCGATGCTGTTACAGTGTAGAAGTGAATACACTGCGCATTTGTTATGGACAGTCGTCATCCCGGATACAGGTCACAGAGACTTCTTTACACACCTGCCTATTTTGGGTCTATATATTCCGGCCACACCACCGCGGCAACACCGGCAAAACCCCCGCCCCCTCTCTTCCCCATTAGAATGTTGAACAGTCCACCACCCTCCCCTATCGGCTATCGCCCAAGCCCCCACCTGTCCAACACCCTCCACAGAGACCGCTCGCGACACATGACATGCACACTGACGGTGTCTTGGGAGTGACCTTCACCCGGCAGAGCACAGCAGCATCTGCATCGAAGGACACCACCGTGCGCACTACCACGCTCACCGGGTACAGCCAGACTGTTGGCGACGATGAGGCGTGAGGGATCATATGAGTGTGGGTGGAGTGCGGGATATGTGCTCCAGCGGGTTCCAACGAACGAAAAAGGGATCTGCGGCAAGTCAATCATATGCCCAAACTGCCTTGCGTGCCTGTCTCATGTTGCATGCGATGCAAATCACTCTATTTTTTATTCAGTTCATTTTCTTTTCCGGACGCATGCGTTGGGATTTTTTGTCTTTTGCGGACGGTGGGGGGAGGTGAGGGAAGTCACTATCAAACAGGCTTCAATCAAAAGGCAGGCGAGCCTGGCCTAGCGGATGCGGTGTCTTGGAACAGACGGTCAAAAGTGGTGGGCAACTGCCGATACACACGGGGGGAGGGGGGGGAGGAGGGGCGGGGGGGAGAGGGACGATTAGTAGGTTCAACATCACCGAGCGCAAAGGCCATATCGGCACGTCGGAGAGAAGGAGATATGTCGCAGGATGGGAAAAGAAAATGCAAGCGCAGTGTGCCGTGCCCCCGTATCCCCCCTCCTTCCCCCCCCCTCCCTCCTCGCTGCCACCATTTATCTCGCTTCTCACCAAAAACCACTTCTGTGTTTTTGTTCAATGCGACAGCCTGCCACCACACACACACGCCTCGTCCCCCACCTCTCCTCCACACAAACCCCCCCAGGAACACCCTCCTACGAACTGACCACCACACCCAACCCCCCACCCCCTGCCCGGCAATGGCGTAACCCACCCCCCCACCCCCCTAGCACATGCGGCAGGGGCCTCCTCAGGCAAAACAGGCCTGGGTGCTGTGGGGGGTGCGGGGTGGGGAATGCCAGCCCCCACCGCTAGCCGGTGGGACCGGGTGCGCAACAGCCTCTACACGGTGCGCCGCGGATCGGACCCAGCACCCACACCCGCATCCGGCGAAGCCCCACCTGCGAAGGGCGCCGGCAGCCGTGCTGCCGGAGGTGGGGGGGGCGCGAAGCGCAAGCCCGCTCTGTGGAAGGGGCTGATCCAAATCATCGCACCCGATGCCTCCACTGTGAACAACCCGCTAGACGCGGAGGGGTGGCGGGCGCTGCACTTCGGCGCCAAGGGGGGGAACTCGCACATCACCCACTCCCTGCTGGAGGCGGGGGCGGATGTCGACGCCCGCACCTCCGCCGGGCGGACCCCACTGATGGTCGCCGCATTCTGCGATCACACCGAGGTGGCTTATCTCCTCCTCAGGCATGGGGCTGACCCACTCCTCACCGACGCCCCGTCACCCTCCTCCACCACCGGGCCCAACCCTGGGCAGACCGCATCAGACATCGCGCACCACGCAGGGCACGTCATGACGGCACGCCTGGTGGACCACTGGGCCTGGCTCCACTGGGCTGCCACCTCCGGTGCCTCCGCCACCCCACCCCTGCCGCAGGCAGCCCTGCAGGCTCTGGCGCACTGCGCCCACCGCATGCCCCTCACGGATGCTGCAGCCGCTCCGCGCCCCCCCGCGCCCCTCACCGAGGGCGGCGGGGGCGAAGCCCCCGCCGCAGAGGTGGCGTTGCGGCATGAGCTGGCGCGTCTGGCGTGCGTGCTGCAGCTGCACCGCCGCCTCGCGAAGGAGAAGGCGGCGCGCAGCGCCGCTGCAGCTGCTGTCTCTGCCGGGGGGGAGGCACCGGGGGGGACTGCGGAGTTTATCAGCGGGGTGGAGGAGACGATGCGGGTGGAGAGGGAGCTCGACGAGAGGCATCTCGAGGATGTGGAGCTGCTGCAGGGAGGGGTTGCCGCCCTCCCGGACCCCCCGGCCCACCCGCAGCAGCGGCGGGGGAGCGGGAGCCAGCAGCAGCAGCAGCAGCAGCATGCCGCGGCCCTCCGGCAGATGAAACAGTCCTCCGAGCAGCGCCTCGCCACCGAGGTGAAGCAGCTCGAAGATGCCGTGCTGGAGACCACCCGCCACTGCTCGGAGCTGCGCGTCTACGACCTCCTCCTCGTCGCAGAGGAGCGGGCCCGCGGGGAGGGGCGGGCGGACCGCGCGCAGTGGTGGTGGACCCCCGCCTCCATCACCTCCCTGGAGCACGCCGCGCGACACGCCATCCGCCTCCGCTTCGAAGGGGCCCGGGAGGACATCCTCGAAGCCTCCTCAAGACACGCCACGCTGCAGGAGGAGCGTGCCTCCCGCACACACCTCCTCCACTCCGGATTCCACATCCCGCGCCTCCTCCTGGAGGAGGCCGGGGCGCGGCGAGGCATTGCCGGAGGGGAGGCGACCTCGGCATTGGCGATTGCCGAATCGGGGTGTTTCGCCGAGACAGCGCGGTATAAATCCTACGTCCAGCAGGCCTACCACAGCCTGCAGAGAGGTGAGCTCTGCGCAGCGGAGTCCTCCTGCAGGCGTGACGTCTCGGAGAGGGAGAGCTTTGTCCGCAGCTTCGAGGTGGAGGGTGAGGTCGCGTGGGGCATCGCGCAATACCACGAGAGGCAGTCTTGTGTTGCCTCCGAAGGCTCAACCCGCCTTTTCACCGCGGAGTCTAACGAGAGGTGGTTCATAGAGGAGGCCTGCTGGCCCCGCCAGACCTGGCTGCTGCTGAGGGGTTTCCACATCGGGCAGAGGGGTATTGCCTGGCTTGAGGCGAGGCGGGGGTGTGTCTCGGAGGTGGAGGAGGAATCCCTGCGGGGGGTTGCCGAGCTGTGCGAGTCCTCTGCGCGGGGTGTGCTGTCGGCGGAGGAGGCGGTGTGCAGGCGGGTCGCTTTGAGGCTCACGCGGAGGCATATCAAACAGCAGCGCGGGGTGCAGGAGCTGTGCCTGATGTCCGGGTTTGACTCAGGTGGGCTGTTCTCCCAGAGGGGAGATTTCTGCAGGCAGGCGGATGGCTATCTCCAAGACCTCCGGAGGCGTGCGGCTGCGGTTGTGCTGAACGCAACCCATGAGTCTGCCGAGAGGGCCCGGCTGTGGGGTTCCGAAGCACATCAGAGGAAGTTCCTCTCCGCCTCCATGCTGGCGCAAAGGCGTGAGGCTGTGAACCGCGGCTTCCTCGCGAAGGAGGCGGGGTTCTGCCTCGGGAAGCTGATGCACCAAGCGGCGCACCCGCCCATGATGCCCAGCCAGGTCCGCTACCTCATCCTGCGGACGGTGGGTATGGTGGTCTATCGCCACGCCTTTGCGGTGTGGCGCGCCTTCACATTCCGGAGGATTGTGTTGGGAAAACAGCTCAGCGTCATCCTGATCGGCTCAGCCTGGCACCTCATGCGCAACGCCTACCTCCGGTGGGGCCGCTATGTGAGACGGGGTCGGCACCGCCGTGGCCTGGCCCACCGCCTGCAGCAGGGGATGGCCCAATTCGCAGCGGTTGGGGTGCGCCGGCGCTACTTCACGAAGCTCTTGGCGTTCTCCGCAGCACGGTGTGCCGTGCGCAGCCACCCCTACCTTGCCCTGCTCTGCCAGGCCAGTGTGGGCGAGGGGGGAGGGACGTCACCGCTGCAACCCCCGCTCCTCTTCCTCCGCCACTTCGCAGAGCACGGCGCGGCGGCGGCTGCAACGGGCAGGCCCGTGCCCCTCCCAGGTGGTGTTAGTGTTGGGCGTGGCGGTGGCGTGTCGGGGGTGTCAAGGGGAGGCCCCGCAGCACACCGTGCGGCACGCCCCGCTGCGGGTGGCGCTGGCGCGGCGTCGAGGGTCAGGTTTGCCCCGGTGGGGGGTGTGGAGATGGAGGTGGGGGTGGCGGCGGCGGCGGCGCAGCCGCCGTGCGGTGGGGTGGGGTGCCTGCTTCTCGCTGCCCACCGCGCGCGCGTCGTCCCCAAGCGGGAGGGCGGGGTGCGGCGGGGTGGTGGGCAGACGAAGCGTGTCCGGCTGGGCCCCGCAGTCACGGTGGCGGCGGGGGTGCCTCCTGGGGTGCCCAGCGCTGGGCGTGGCGTGGCGGGGGTGCCCCAGCAGCACGCAGGGTGCACGCCTCTGCCTGCGCCGCTGCCGCTGCCGGGCAGCAGGGGCAGGGGCAGGGGGGTTCCGGCGGATGCGCCGTGGCGGCAGACGCAGCAACGGCAGGCTGCCGCGGTGCCACGCACCCTTGCCCCGCTGGAGCACCGCCCGAAGCAACATCAGCGCCTGGGGGGTGTGGGTGGCGGTGGCGGCGGGCGGCACGCCAGTGTCCCCCAGCCGAAGCAGCCGCACCGCCGCCTGGCCCCCCTGCCTGGGTCCGGCTATCGGGGAGGTGGCTCCGCCCCTGCAGCAGCAAGGAAGCATCCCTACAAAGCCAGCAGCAGCAGCAGCGGCAGGCAGCAGGAGGGGAGGGCTGCAGCTGCGGGGCGCCCCTGCGGCGACGCCGCTGCGACGTCGTCATCCCTCGCACGCGCCGCCCTGTCGATGATGCTGCAGAGGCAGGGGGAGGAGATGCAGGCCTCGATGCGGGCCACGTTTCTCTGAAAATGGCACGAGGGCTTGCCCTACCCTCCCCGTTAGAAGCGGGGCTCACGAAAAGCCGAAAATCCCTGTTGCGCGCATCTTCTTGCTTTCGCAAGGCGATGTGCGGGTTGTTGTGCAGCAAAGCTGTGTTGGGGGAGATAGTGTTTCGAGGCGCCTCGTGTTTCCACACGCATGCCTGTGCCCCGCCCATATTGTGCCGCGAGACAGGGTGTCGTGTGTTTCTCTTCTCCAAACCACTTCGATGTGGGTAGGTGGAAGCATGCGCGCTTTGTCCCCCCACTCCCCCCGTGCCTTATCTTTCGATGCCCTGCGGATATACTCCTTTTGCCCAAAGCCTTTCAGTGTGCGCCCGATGCACGTGTCTTCTTCTTTCAGCAGGTCCGGATCCTTCTGCCCAGCAACGAGCCCACCCCCTCCCCAACACCCCCCTCCCCCCACACCCGCTTCTCTCACCCTTGCAGCAAGCCAGCTCACCCAGCCACCCCACCCCCGAGCCCCTTCGTATCTGCCCTAGGAGGTGGGGGGGTAGACACCCGATGCTATTGCGGAGTGCCTGGCACGATGCCTTCCTCACACAACGATGACGACGGCCCTGATTACACCGACGCGGTGCTGACGGATGGGCAGACAATCGCTGTGATGGCTGAGGAGGGTGAGTTCTACCTGGGGCGCTATGTGGCTGGGGATGGCGACAGGGTGCAGTGGCTCGAGCCTGTGAAGCGGAAGCGCCGCTCTGACCCGCTGTACCTCTATGAGCTCGCCCTGGTGGACCCGCTAGATAAGCGGTGCCTGCTGGATCTCAACGTGCAGGTCTATCCCTTCCCGCGTGCCGACAAGGGGGATGCCTTTGTGATGGAGCCCGAAGAGCATTCGAGGATCTTGGGGATCCGCTGCGGGTATGCTTCGGGCGACTCGTCGCAGCGCAACCGCAAGGAGAAGAAGCCGAAGAAGGAGAAGAAGAGCAGGAAGGAGAAGAAGGACCGCAAGGAGAAGAAGCGGGGGCGGGGCGAGGGGGAGGCGACACGCAAGCGGAGGCGCGTCACGGGGATCGAGGACTCCAGCAGCGAGGGGGCCCCGCCTCCCCGTTTGTCGGTGCCGGACACCGCCACTCCTTCAGGTGCGCGGGGCACTGGGGACACGGGGCGGAAGCGCAAACGCGTCGCACCACAGCTGACTCCACACGAGCAGCGCATGCTGGCCATGCTGGAGGAGGACGGCAGCGCTGACGCATCCTTTGCCCCCGACACCGCCAGCGAGGGCATGGCTGACCATGCGTTCGGCTCCGACGTGCGTGACGAATCCGCCCCCACGCCGGAGCAAGGCAGCGCACCCTCCGAGCCTGAAGAGGCCTCCCCGGTTCAGGATCAGACACCCCCTCCTGCTGACGAGCAACCGGGGCGATCCGCAGCGCCCCCACGGCGGCAGCGCCCCGTCTCGGTGAATGAGGCGCGGATTGCAGCAATCATGAACGAGCCTGGGTTCACGGAGCAGAAGGTGCGGCTGCTGGAGAACCGCATGAAGTACAGACCCCAGGCGGACCACCTGGGGGACTGGGTGGCGGGGCAGCGGCGGCGTGCCGCGGCAGACAGGCTGCCCCGTGTGCCCGAGCTGATCTACCTCGCCACGGGCGCCGCGTCGGTGTCGCAGGCGAAGCGGGGGGAAGTGGAGGTGGTGCAGGCGCGGAGCGCCACAGAGGTTGCAGATGTACGTCGCAAAGAGAGGATGGCCATCCGCGAGCGTGCCCTCAGGGCCTATGAATCTGGTCTCCCGACCCGGCAGGCGGCGGTCGGGGAGCCGATGGCTGCCGCTCCGTCGAGGCATGTGTTGCCGCCAGGGTCGCTGACTCGGCACAGGGCTACCCGCAAGGCGGTTATCGCTGCCATGCTTGTGGTTGTTGCCTCAGCCCTGCAGGAAGCGGGTGTGCAGTAGCAGAAATATGCTGGGGGTGGGGAGGGGGAGGGGGAGGGGGGGGGACTATCCGAAGTTGGATGTGGCACGCGCCTCCTCCCCCATCCTCCCACACCACCCTTGGGGGATATCTCCCCCCCCCCGCTGGCATGTCATCCGCACCCCCTCCACCGCTCCAACTGTGGCGTGCAGCACACATCCCTCCCACATATGCATTGATACCCTCCCGCAGGTGGCGCCACACACACCACACATCGCAATAAAGGCCACCAGTTCCCCCCCCCCCCCCAACACCACCACGGCGCTTCGCTGCGTGGGTGTCTCTCTTCTCCCCCCATCTTACCCATCGTCCCCCATCCCATCCCTTTATACACAGTTGGGCGTGAAATAGCCAGCACCGGCAACCCCCCCGAAGATTCTTGTGTCGTGAGACCTGCTCACACCAAGGCGCGCGGCATCTCGCCGCCGGAAGCAGGTCTGGAGGGGAGGGGGCGTGGCTGAGGACTGCCTTCTGAGGTGAGACCCTTGAGGCAGTATGGGTGCCGACACACGCAGGGGATCTCAGGGGAAGAGCAGGGCGATTGACAGTCTGTCTGCACAGCTGTCGAACCTGCAGGTGGGTGATGCGCGGCGCTCTGGGAAGTCGCGGGGTGTGGTGATGAAGAAGCGGCGGCACGTCCGCAGCAGCGGGGGAGTTGAGCGCAACGTCGCACAGCGCCTGCAGATGTATCAGAGGGAGCAGGCGATGCGGCGTGAGGACCTGGCACACGCCCCTGTCCCGGAGAGCAAGACGCCCTTCGAGGTGGACTGCTTCACCTCACCGAAGCAGCTCGCGTCCCTCCAGCAGCTGCTGGAGGCAGAGCGCCCCTCCTTCTTCGATGCGCCTGAGTCGGCGCCGCGCGAGCCTGCCTGGGTATGGAATCATGCAGTGCCAAAACACACACACCCCCGACACCCCCACAGGAGGCGCTCAAAATGCTGGCTGCATCTGCTGACTACAGGCCGCCGTCGCGGCTTGTGAAGCGCAGGTCGTCCGCCGCGTCGGCTCCGCCCCCTGCAGCGACCCCTGCGCCTAGAATGGAATCCGCAGCCTCGTGGAGCTGCTTCTCAAACTACTCTGCAGCTGACACTGAGAGCCCGGAGGGGTCTGCAAGCCCGAGCCCACGGGGTGGCGGGATGGATCCTCACTTTCTCTTTGGTTGAGAAGGGGGTGTGTGGTGTGTTGAGGCAGCGTTCAAAAGTTCACGAGGTGCATGCCTGCACGGAACACAAAAGGTTTAACGTGTGGGTGTGTGTGGGGAGGGGGCGCAGGGCACGCCTCTGGATGCGGCGTATTGTCTGTTGCGTGTTTGGCGTGCCATAGAGAGACCCGCATCCCTGAGGCCCACCGCAATCGGTCTCCGATAGACTACCGGTTCTTAGTGAAGGGTGAGATATCAGCTCTGCGTGCCTTCCTCTTCTGCATCGCCCCTCCCTGCCCTGTGGGGTGGGGTTGGGTTGTGTTGCGAAGAAGTCGTGGTTCAGTTCAAACGTATTTCAAAATTCATCACCGGCGCCACCCTCGCCCCCTTGTTGGTGCTTCAAGCGCAGCTCGCCTCACACCGGTTCTCTCCCCACCCGGTGATCCACCTGACGGATAACAAAAAAACGCAGCCCGCCGTCAGGGCTGTTCCTAACTGGGGGGCTTGTTCCCCACTTTCAGGATTCTGAACTTTTTTTCTAAGAATTTTTGTAAGGGACCAAACAGTTTTTTTCTAAGAATGTTGTTAGGGGATTTTTTTTACTAGTTACGAGCGACGAAGCGTAGCGAAGTCGCGAAGTAACGAAGGAAATCGTACGACTGAAGCTTTGGATTAGCACCTCATGCCACTTCACAGGGCCTCAACACAGCCTTGAGACAGCAAGTGTGCGCTCAACAAAAAGTAGTCCGGAACTGTTCTCCCACAGTTGCTGGACAGGGTGTCTATAATAAAGCGAAAGGAGTACGATTTTCTAAGGTTGTTTCGCAGAGGAAAAAGCTTCTTCTCATTTTTTCCCAGTCCACCTGATTTGGCCCAAAACGGGTTCCGCCGAACGCCGCCACACCACCGCCCAACTCCGCCCAACGCCGCCCAACTCCGCCAAACTCCGCCAAACTCGGGTCAAAATTAGCTCCAAAGTGGCGGACACTACCTGTTTTGCCTTTGCAGACGGGGGGGGAGGTGTTGTACTGAGGGATTTTCGCTCAGAAATGCTGAAAAATGAGCCGCCTCACAATATTGGTGACCCTCCACCATCTTCCCAGCACAACTGGAGAGCCACCCACTCTGCTGCAGTTTGCCGAAGCTAGTACCTGGCGCAATAACCCAGCGCGTTCACTCCATCGACCTGTACAAGAAGCAGCCCAGCCAGTGGCACAGGCCCAGGCCGAAGGGGGATGACGTTCTCTCGGGGTACCCGAGGGAACAGAGAGGTAACAGAGCGGGATATCCGTGGGATATCCCTCGCTGTTACTCTCGTGTCTTCTGCAGGGTTCCACCTTGGCGTAGGATATCCAACGCGAGAAGCAACATCCCGTGGAGGTTCCTCTCGGATATCCTCCCCAAGTTCTGGGAATCGAACCACCACCTACGGTTTTCACGCCCGAATACGCAGGCTCCATGCCAGCACATGGCGGACAACCCAGAATCGAGCGCGGTGGCTCCAGCACATCTCCCGACGGCGTTCCCCCGAGGGGAGCCTCGCCGGGTGTACTTTGCACCGAGGAGGGGCGACCCGTCTGGGATGTCGACTGCCGCAGTCACGGTGTCGACGACACGCAGCACCTGAGCGGGTTTTGAACCCGGGACCGTCAATTATCAGGCAGGACCTCAGGCCTTGGGGGGGGCGCCGACCCGGGCTTCCCCTCCCGGTGCTCTCGCCTCGAAGGGAGGACGTTTGGTGGGTCGGCATGAGGTGGTGCAGAGGCATCCCTCTGGAGTGCACCACGCAGCGACGTGGCTCCTGATGGACACGTGGTTGAGCAGCACTGGGGGTGAGGGGTGAGGTGATGCCCGGAGCTGACGGCAGGCAGTGCCTACTCAGGACATGCTGAAGGACATGTGAAGTCAGGTTGAAGGGGAGCGATGTTTATGCAGGCTTCCAACGCCATGCTCGTCATCCTCGCTGACAATGTGTGCTGGTGGGTGACTCAAGGGGTAGGTAGCTCCTTCCGCACCAGGTTTCCTTGGACCAGAAAGCTACCCCCCCATAGGGATATTCCAATTTAAAGGGTCTCCCACCGCCCAACTCCGTACAACTCCGCCCAACACCGCCAAACTCCGCCCAACTCCGCCAAACTCAGGGCAAAATCAGGTGGCCAGTCGACACGGCGCGCACAAGGATGAAAGGGAAGTCTGTCCCCCGTACAGTTCGCCTTGCTGGCCAACTGGAGAGCCAGACGTTCACTACCGTGGCCTCCGGCGGCTGGGGGGCTCCGCCCCCCAGACCCCCCTGTGGCGTATGTCTCGTACTCGAGTCCTTCGAATCCCATCAGGTCGGGGTCCAACCATTCCAGTCGCCTCAGGAGGACGCAGCCAACTCGCACAGAATCTGTACGCCCACACGAACAGATGTTCGCGACCGTGGCCTCCGGCGGCTGGGGGGCTCCGCCCCCCAGACCCCCCATGCGTTTGCCCGTCCATCTCACTTCCCCGGGTACAGTGCAGCGTAAGAGGTCAGCGCCGCATCCATGAAGCGCTTCTTCGAAGCCTGGTTGACATCGGACAGGAGGTCGGACTTCCCCACCTGGGAGATGCACTCGCCGCGTTCGCGACATGCGTGACACGCGACACGATACCTGAAACGTGAGTGT
The DNA here is from genome assembly GCA_963210315.1 of Rhynchopus euleeides. Lineage (NCBI taxonomy): Eukaryota > Euglenozoa > Diplonemea > Diplonemida > Diplonemidae > Rhynchopus > Rhynchopus euleeides. The sequence goes on along the minus strand of OY723321.1, from coordinate 227,678 downwards.
GCCTTGCTAACACGGGCATTTCAACGGTCTGGCGACCGTTCCCCAAACCAGTAAACCAGCAGTTTTGGAAAATCAGAGAGGTCACCCTACTGCTCTGAATATGGTCCGCACCACAGCAAAAATCCCCGGGAGCTTTTGGGCTTTCAGACCTGAAGGGCCAGCAGGTGGGTGGTGAGTGGCAGCTTTGTAACTGTCCTTCAGCTGCTGGCATGTCCAGCCCTGCGAGAGTGCCAAGGTGTATTGAGTACCTGCGGAGCACAACCCCCGATGAGAACGAGCGCCAGGTGATCCTCATTCATTTTCAGCTGTAACGCGCATGAGGGGCACTCTCTGCCGCATGCATCTCTCAAGAACTGGGCATCACTCTAGAGCTGTCACATGATGAGAAATCATAGAAAAAGTCCCGCCTGACGGGCACGCGCCTGGAAAATGTGAGGGGGCGAGCAAAAAATCCCTTGTAAAAATTCTTAGAAAAAACCTGGTTCCCCGACCCAAAAAACCTGGAAAAAGGGCTCGTTCCCCGCCCAGGCCTGCCCGCCGTGCGTCGTGTGGGTCGGGCCGAGTGAGAAGCACTCGCGGGAGATGGCTACCAACCAAAGGGAGATGTCCTGCTGGGGTGTGCCTTAGCCAGGGAATGGGGCCTCTTGCCTCCCGTCCTGCCCGTGCCTCCCTGTGGTACCTTGCCCGTTTAGTTATCTTGGATGCGTGCAATGCAAGCAAGTGGCAGATGTCGAAAAAAGAGGCAGGCCAGGCATTGTTGTTTGATTTCTTTTCCCTCCATCTGCCTGCCAGTGTGGCGCGGTTGCAGAGGGTGGAGGGGGGACACAGCGCCGCTCCACATTGCCGTGTTGCTCTGGTTGGCCGTTGCGTCGGCTGGGGCTTCGGGTAATGGAGTCACATATTATTACACCTTCAGAGTGAAGGCGGCAGGCACATCCGACGTTCTGTGTGTGCGAGGTGCGTCACCTCTGGTAGGGGGTGCCTGTGAGACCCACGCGAGTGTGTTTATGCGCCCGTGGCATTGTCTCGCCCTCTTCTGTGTGGGCTCCACCACAACAGCGCCCAATCAACCTGTTTTGTTGCGATGTTTCAACAACAGCGGGCTGCATTCACTCTGTGTGGCAAGCTCTGTGTCCAATGTGCCACCTATTGTCAGGCTCGCTTTCTACACTTGGGAGCGATAACCCCCAGTGCCACCGTCCTGTATCCTGTGGGAGAAAGGGCGGCAGTGGGGCGGAGTGGATCTGTTGTGTCGTCTAGCTCTCGGTTTGTCGATTTTTTTTTCTTTGACAGATTGTGCACACAGCAGGGTTCCGTGATGTGGTGCGTGTGAAAGATGTGTGGGGATAATTCGAAGAATTGCCCCTAAGACACCCTACTATGCACACCTACACATATGCACTTCGCAAGGGGGCGGGATGCGTGTGGTGCGCGTGCATATTATTTGTTCAGGGAATCTCTCTGTTTATGTTCAAAGAACCTCTGCAACACGGCTCATTCTTCGGGACTAGTAGTTGTGCCTACTGGCGGCGCTTGTCCTGTTCCTCAAACACCACTGCCGCCGCACTGTCACGACAGCGGTGGTCGCTGCCTCCGAATGCTGACAATTCTGGCCGCCATCAGGCAACGCCCCCACTCCCCAATGCGCCGTGAGTTCTCCCTCATTCTCCCCTTCATGGGCTCAAGCGAGCCCTCACGCGAGTCCACTGCATCGCCAGGAGGTTCAAAATGAAGGCCAGGCTGCTTGTCCCCCCCCCCACGCTTCCCATCGCCTCCCTTGTACCTTCTTTTTTTGCCGAGGTCTTTTTCTCCCTGCTTTGTTTTTGGTGGCAGCTCCTCCATACCGAACCACACCACACTCCTCCTCCCCCACCCCCCACCCACCCACAGGCGATTTTTTTAAGGCAAACGATGGGGGGCAAGAAGGCTTTTATCAGCCATGTCGACAGTCACTTGGGCAAAGTGATGTGCAAGCGGTTCGCGCAAGCGGAATACGAGGTGATCGGGACCTCCAGCGAGGCCGGGACGAAGTCCGCAAAATGGGCCAACGTCGTCTCCCTGAGCAACGTGGAGCAGCTGAAGAAGCACCTCATGGAGAGCGACGTTGTGGTCTACCAGCTGGAGGACAGCGTTGACGAGGCCACCTCCGCCCTCAAGGTGCTGATGAACGGGCACTTCGAGGTGGAGAAGACGTTCATTCTCATCTCCTCCACTATGACGTGGTACGAGACCGAGGCAGCCTCGCTTGCAGAGAAGGTGGAGGACCCTGAAGAGGACCCGGAGGAAGAGGCTGAGGAGAAGGAGCAGCCGACGTACACCGAGGAGGAGTACACCAAGCGCGTCCCCCACGTGAAGTATCAGTTGTGGAAGGAGCTGGAGAAGCTCTGCAAGAAGGCCAATTCCGAGACGCTGCACACCCACTGCATCTTTGCTGGGCTGCAGTACGGCATGGGGGAGGACAAGCTGCATCCCATCTTCAAGCAGGCGTGGCACCTCAGCGACCAGGGCCTTCCCATCTTCGACAAGGGTGCAAACATGGTCCCCATGGTGCACGTTCAGGATCTGTCAAGCCTTGCGTTCCGTCTGGGCACCGCGGAGTCCCCTCTGGACCAGCGCTACTTCCTTGCTGCGGATGAGGGGAATTCGACCTGGAAGGATATCATCAAGGCTGTCAACACACACCTGGGGAATGGGAAGTGTTTCACGGTCCCCAGGCACGACCTTGTCCTCTATGAGAATGTCGAATATTTCATCATCAACCTGAAGCTCGAGCTGGGTAAGATGGGGGAGCTCCTGGAGGAGGACGAATGGGTCAGCCGGAGCGGGTTCGTGGAGAATGCAGCAAAGGTTGTCGAGGAGTTCAAGCGGGAGAGGCAGATCCAGCCGCTGCGGGCCGCGGTGCTTGGGCCGCCGATGAGTGGGAAGAGCTTCTTCAGCAGGGAGATCGCGTCGCACTACAGGGTGCCTTGCTTCAACATTTATGATGTGATCAAGGACTATGAGCAGCAGGACCGCCAGCTCTCTGATGAATTGCAGCGCCTCAAATTTGTCCAGAAGCAGGTGAAGACACGCGAGAAGCTGCAGGAGCTGCGCCAGAAGCGCATCGAAGCTGCTGCTGCAGAAGCGGAGCCGGATGCTGAGGCGGAGGCAAAGGAGGACGATGCGCAGGAGGACAAGCTGAAGGAGGACGAATCGGATGACGAGATCTTCGACGACGACCTGCTGGCGGAGCTGGAGCGCCTCGGCAAGGAGGAGGGCGGCGAGGAGGAGGAGCCCGAGGAGACGGAGGAGATGGCGGCGGTGAAGGAGCAACTGGGCGTGGTGTCCCGCGTGCTCGCGCTCCGCGAGAAGGAGGCGAAGGACGAAGAGCTCGAGTCGGCGAACCCGAAGGACAAGAAAAAGGACAAGGGCAAGCCGGCAGCGCCGCCGCCAGCAGATGAGGACCAGGCCAAGGCACCGCTGCGGTACTCCGACAGGGCGTTGGCCTTCATGGTGCAGTGGAAGCTGCGGCAGCCCCAGTGCCGCAACCAGGGGTACATCCTGGACGGCTACCCGAAGACGGTGCGGCAGGCGCGCTACCTGCTGGAGGAGGGGCAGCCGGGGGAGTACCCTGCAGAGGGGGCGGAGGACGAGGAGGAGCCGGCGCTGGAGGATGAGAAGAAGCCGATGGATGACATCTTCTTCCCCGAGTATCTGGTGCACCTGAAGGCGTCCGACACGTTCCTGACGGAGAGGCTGCTGAAGGTGGCGAACCAGCACCCGCACAACAGCCCGGCCGAGTTCCAGCAGCGGCTCGAGTTCTACAAAACACACAACCCTCCGAGGTATGGTTGCACTGGATTTTGGGCATTGGGTTTGTCTTCTGAGTATCTCTCTGAGTGTGTGGTGTTGGGCACTCCGTTCCACCACACGTCTCTCTGCCTGTGCAAGCTTGTTTGTTACCCGCTTGTTGCACAGGCGAACATCCAAGCCCCCCTTTGCCAAGACTCACCGAGGGAGTGGGTGTGCCTCCACTGCACCCCGCGTTGCTACTGCACGCCACGCCACCCCACACCCCACAACAGGGACCGTGTGGAGCCGACGAAGGACGCCTCCAAGGGGCTCATCGCTTTCCTCGAGTCCTCCCTAACGATAACAGAGCGTGCCCTCCTCTACCGCCAGGTGTGTCTTCCGGCCTGATCGCACGCCACACCACCACCACCACCACCACCGCCCCCTTCATGCCTATGCCTGGGCTGCTCTGCACGCCACCAACACCCATCACCCCTCGCAGTTTGATGTGGAGAGCACGCCGTTGCTGCCGCCACCACCGCCGGAGAGTGCCTATGAGAAGCGCCCTTCCGACAAGGTGTTCCTGACGATGTGTGACTTTATCGGGGCAGCTCATAACTACGGCCCGACGCCCCAGGCGCTGTCGGAGGAGCAGGCCCTGCAGAAGGCGTTGGAGGACGAGCAGCGCACCAAGCGGGAGAGGCAGGAGCAGACGCGGCGGACGGAGGAGCAGCGCCAGAAGGCTCACCTGGAGCAGCTGGAGCGTGCGGAGGCCAACCGCATTGCGGAGCTGAAGGGGCAGGAGCGTGAGATGCTGGAGGCGAGGAAGGAGCCGCTGAAGCAGTACCTCATGGCGAACATCATCCCCGTGCTGACGAAGGGCATCGTGGAGGTGTGCGAGCAGCGCCCCGAGGACCCGATTGACTTCCTCGCCGACTGGCTCTTCCGCCACAACCCCATGGATGACGAGACAGGCGTCTAGGGTGGGCGGGGGTTTTTCCTTCCCGCCTTGTTTCTTGTATTGCGTGGATCAAAACATTTCTCTCTCTAGTTTCCACTAGAGAGCGTGTGGTGTGTATTTTTTTTTGCCCACCTCTGTGTATGGGCCTGGGGCCTGGGTATGGGTGGGGCCTGGGGCCTGGGGTCTGGCGTTTTATCAGGCTGGGGAGGGGCTGCGAGCTTGGGAGGGGAGGGCTGCGCTGTAAAATAAACATGCCAGTCTCTCTCTCTCTCTCTCTCTCCTCTCTCTGCTCCGTCACAGCAACATCACAAAAATCCCGCCTGGCAACTCCACCCCAACGCCCCTCCCCCCCTCTAAGGCTTGCCCAAAAAAAAACACACCTCCCTCCGTATTGCTACGTGCCGTAACATTGGCCGTATCTCTTCTGTTCGGTGTGGGTACGGGTCCTTGCAAACGGGATCCGCACCCCCTTCCCCTTCACCCCCTCTCTTTCTCACCCCCCATCAACCCCCTCGCCCCACCCCCCCCCCTTTTACACCGGAAAAAAAACCTGGTCTGGTTTGTGTTCGGATAAATGGGACACACCCATCATGTGCTCCCACACACTACACTGCAGAGAGTGGGAGAGTGCATCGGCTCTCTCCCCGGAAGGACGCAGGGCTTCCCTGCTGTTCTCCGCGGGCTGCCCTTCTCCGTTCTGGATGTGGAGGCGGGGGCAGGTGTGGGGGGGTACAGCGTGGGAACTGCAGTGCATCCGCACGCAGGGGGAGGGGGGTGCTAAGGGCTAAGGGTGGCTTTCCCCATCACCCCCCCCCCCCTCTCTCTCCCACCCTCACCCCAGTCAGTGATACTGTCTCTTCGGGTTCGGAGTATTAAAAGGAGGTGCGTTGTTGGTGGATGTGGAACGGGTGGCACGTCTTTATTTCTCCCCCTCTCTCCCCCCTCGAGAGGGGCATTGCTATTTTTTTTTGCGCACCACCCAGAATCAGCAAGGTCCGACCCCTCTCGCCCTGCCAGCCCTACACCACGCCAGGCTCGCACACAAAAGGGAAATTATTGAGCACCGCAAACAAAAGAGTCTCTTCTTCTTGCAGAGGGCATCCCGTTGTCCGGAGACTGTCCTTTGCCCCAGCCGCACCTAGCTACCCGGAGGTGGTGGTGGTGGGGCAGCCTCAGCGAGGCACACACAGCACACACACAGCACCAAGCGGCAGGGGCCTCGCTGCACGCGGGTAGCGCATCTCCCTCACCATGGGGAACGTGATGCAGAAGCTGAACGGGTGGGTCGATGGGCTCTTCTCCAAGAAGAACGCCCGTATTCTGATGGTGGGTCTCGACGCGGCGGGCAAGACGACGATTCTTTTCAAGCTGAAGCTGGATGAGCACGTCACGACAGTGCCCACAATCGGTATGGAATGATTGAATGAAGTGATTGGCATGTTTTTGCGGGGTGGGGCTGGGGGAGTGCAAGCGCAGAGACAGCTTGGCGATTGACCTGACCTACAATCTATACATTGCACACACACACACACACACACCCGCAGGGTTTAACGTGGAAACCGTCGAGTATAAAAACATCAAATTTAACGTGTGGGATGTGGGTGGCCAGGACAAGCTGCGGGCGCTGTGGAAGCACTACTACGAGGACTCCAACGCGATCATCTTTGTGATCGACTCCAACGACAAGGACCGTCTCCACATTGCGGCGCAGGAGCTGCAGGTGCTGATGAGCGACACGTCGCTGATCGAGGCAACCCTCCTGGTCTTCTGCAACAAGCAGGACCTGCCCCAAGCCGCGTCGCCCTCCGAGGTGGTGCAGACCATCGGCCTGCAGCAGATGGTCGGCAAGCGGAAGTGGTACGTCCAGGGTATGTAAACCGACGACACCCCTCTCCCTCCCTCCCGAGTGACTGTAAGTCTGTGATGCCCCCCCCTACCCTGTGCTCCACAACAAACACCCTGTCACCTGCAGGCTGCTCTGCGGTGTCGGGCGAGGGCCTTTACGAAGGGCTCGATTGGCTGTCCCAGAACTTGCCCAAGGAATGAGCGTCACCCCCCCCCCCCCCCCCCTGCCGCCGCCATCACACGCCTTTCCTTTATTCCCCGTCGCCAACCCCCCCCCCCATCCACCCACACATCCCGGTTCCTGCCTCGAGTCCTGCTCGACCATTGCGAGAGGATCGCTGGGGTTGGGAGGGTTGCGATACAGCCATCCGGGATGTGTGCGTGTGTCGCAGCAGTCGCACTGGCTTGGTGTGTTCTGTAGGCCAAGTCTGGAAATGATTTTTTTCTTTTGCCGATTCCTCTGTCCCCCCCCCCCTCCCCCATCTAGTGCCCTATGATGGTGATAGCGTTTTACTTACCCCACCACACCCCCCCCCCCACCTATATACTCTCTAGCCCCAGAGGAAGACCTGATGTATTTTTTGCGAGTTGATTTGTCTCGCTGGGATGGCGGCTGTTCCTCCCTCTTCTCTGCCCCCCCCTCCCCCCCCCCCCCCCCAGTTCCGTTTCGTAAACCAGGGGTGTGTTAGGTTGCGTCGGGTGGCGGTAGCGGTGGCGGTGAGATGCTGATGAAAGAAACAGGATTGTCTCAAAAAAAGGCCAAAAAAAAAGGATGGCCCTCACCGATACCTCCGGAGATGTCGGAATCACTGCACTGCCCGTTAGTTCTGAAGCTATTTTGGAGCATTTTTTTTGGGGCGTTGGCGCCGAAGCAGGCAGACCGGGTCACCCCGCAGATGCCTAGCTCTCTGCAGTGGCTTGTGTGGATGTGTCTGTTCTGTGCATGCGTCACACATTAGAGTGTGCCTCACGAAAAAAGAAATAGGCGCCAAAACCGGCATGGGTTCCTTTCTTTCTTGACACACATCGGCGCAGAGAGACTGAGCGATAAGGCCCCCATATCCCTCCTCTGCTCCATCCTCTGCCCGAGCTTGCTTGCTTGCTTGCTTGCTTGCAGGAGAGGGTGTCATTGTGTACATCACTGGCTGTCTTTACGTCGGGCAGTTGATTTGTCAACTCTAAAACATTCAGGTGGTGCTCAAGCGGTGCTCTCCGGTCTTGAAAAAACCCGCAGCATGCGCAGGGCAGAGTGCGTGGCCCACGCCCTGTGGGGTGTAGGGCCACCCTGGTGCCGTGGCATGTCATGGCGATCACCGCGGCGTGGCTGCTCCTGCGAACCGGCAAACCAGTGGTTCCCGGTGCAGAGCTTCCTTCGGCAGGGGCCAGCCACCCGCTTCGAGCGCCACGGCGTAGTCGTGTCCTGCATCGCCTATAGACGGTGACGCTTGCAGAACCCCTTCGTGACGCGGAGGCCGTCACGAGGTAAGGGCCTGGTGGGTGTCCTGGGTGAGTTGGTGGGGGTGGGGTGGGAGTGTGTGGGTCGGGTGGGTAGGTGGGGGGTGTCTCGGTATGGTGACTGCAGCCCCCTCCCACACCTTGGGCCTCGCTGCACCAGGGCATTATTTTGGGCTGGTTATCCGGTTATGATAACCAGGATTTGGAGAAACCTGGTTATTTTAAAAAATAAAAAAAAGTCAAAATTCTGGCTCGGAACCGGGGTTTTTCCTTACCAAGAAACCTGCTGCGCTCGCCCCACCAAGCCATAGTACGACACGACCCGCATCTGTCATTCGGCGACAGATGCAGGCCAAGATTGTACAGCCCCCTTCTACGCTGTCCCTCACTGACGAAACCCAGTCCACGACGAAGGTGAGCCAGCATGCGACCCGGATTCGTGTGTGATCAACCCGTAACGTGCCGCAAGACTGCAACAGCCGGAATGCGGCCAACATCTGCAGCATTCTGCTGGAGCAGACAGAATCTCTGGGAAAGCTTCTGGAACCGCGTCGTGTCCTTCGCCACTGACTGGTGCAACACCACGGTGGTGGGAAACCCGGGGCGCTCCACGAGAAAATTGCCAAGTGCCTGTACACGCTCTGGGCGTCGTGCCGCAGCCATGCCCTCAATTCAAGCTTCGGGCGCTCGCGGAGTGCCAGGAAGCCTGTCGGCGTGTAGATGGGTTATCCTCCTGGCACCAGCGCGAATTGTGTGCTGTGTCTGACACCTCTCACAAACCCGGGGGAAGTAGAGACTATACATAACCTGGGGGTGGGGAGACAGATAATAGCACGCCGCGGTCACAACGGCGCAGGAGGCACTCGGGCGCGAAGCGCCCGAGCGAAATTTTTTGGTAGGTCATAACCAGGGTAACCAGGTTTCAGGCTCCGTCGGGAAGGTCAAACTAATGCCCTGCGCTGCACTCGTCGGGCAAAAAAAAGAATGGTGCTGGCTGCTGCCTCCTCTCCCCCCACCCCCCCCCCCCTTGATTCCGACAACCACACACACACACACACACACACACTTTTTTATTGATTTCACGTGTCAGTGTTTGACTTTTTCGCAACTTCATTTCTTCCTTTTCTCCCTCTCCAACCCCACCCGTGACACCACCAGGGTTTAGCTAGCCCTGGTCCGATTATCCCCGGTTCTTCGCTGAAGAGACGCGGCCGGGGGGAGGGGTACGAAGAGTACGCGTCGAAACCGGTGTCACGTCGTGTTGGGGAATCCTTCGGGAGTGCGATACTGAAGGGGAGGTGCTACTGCCCGTGCAGGGCGACACCGCCTTAAAACTTTATAACCACACACAAACCCTCTATTCCCCCAGGCCTGATGAGCAATCCCCCCTGCCTCATGTTGTGACTTCCTTTCTACCTTGCACAAAACATCCCATTTGCCCCTTTACTTCCTTCGAAAGTGTTGTGACTACCCCCCCTTCCCCACCCCTCGGGAGTGCCACTCCTCTGGTGGTTAAAAGTGACCCGCCGTTGTGCCTTCGGCATCTGTTGCGTGTGCCGTCGTATTCTTCCTATGCACTAGTTATAGCTATCCGGGGGCGGCCTGCTGTCGCACCAGTGGGCTGCCCCACCTCTGCACCCTCGGTTTTAAGATGTTCACCACAGCGGAGAATGATCCCCTTCTCTGTGGCGATCGAGCCAAGCTGGACGAGGTTCGCCTTCGGGCGAAGGTCATGTGGGCGGACAAAAGGTGCCTGCTCCTGAGACTCATCAGCAACCTGTTTCTTCCTTCAAGCCCTCAAGACTCTTGAAGCGGCCTGACTATTTAGTGTCTTCGTCGCAGCAAGGGGGCGATATATACCACCCTTTTTATTGATTTCACGTGTCAGTGTTTGACTTTTTCGCAACTTCATTTCTTCCTTTTTCTCCCTCTCCAACCCCACCCGTGACACCACCAGGGTTTAGCTAGCCCTGGTCCGATTATCCCCGGTTCTTCGCTGAAGAGACGCGGCCGGGGGGAGGGGTACGAAGAGTACGCGTCGAAACCGGTGTCACGTCGTGTTGGGGAATCCTTCGGGAGTGCGATACTGAAGGGGAGGTGCTACTGCCCGTGCAGGGCGACACCGCCTTAAAACTTTATAACCACACACACACACACACTCCCCGGAGTGGCACTGAGTTGGCCCCACACTCTAACCCGAGTGGGGCCTCCGCTGTGACGTAGAAGTGGGCGGGGGTGGGCAATGATCCGCGCAGGATCTCCCCACACAAAACGTGGTCACCACACACACACACACTGCCTGTCTCGCTCTCTCTGCATCACACACACACCCCACCTCCCCCTCCACACCCCGCCACTTCAGCTAGGCTGGGAGGCACTCCACCCCTTTGCTCCCACGGCGTCTCCACGGGACGTCCATCCCCGCATCACTGCGTCGCAGTCGTGAGGTGGGTGGGGTGTGGGCACAGCCATGCCGTACCTCCTCTGGCCCTGCACGGCATGCAAGCGTGTTAACGCGCTGGTGCTGGAGGGTCTGACGGAGGAGGAGAAATCATCGGAGGAGGTTGCCGCTGCCGCCGTGTCGCAGCGGTGCCCGTGGGACTGCCCTTGCGATTACCGCCGCCGCTGCGGGGCATGCGGTGCGTGCCGTGTTTTCAGGGTCCCGGATGCTGCGAAGGAGCCTGAGACGCACCAATTTAAAGACCTCCTCCAAAAGGCCAGCGTGCGTGAGGAGGTTGAGGGCACCCTCATGGGGCACAGGTGCCATCAGACCAACCTCTACGAGGTGGTCGACACCCTGGGCTACCGGCGCTGGCGCCGCGTCATCAGCGCAGCCGACGACACCCAGACGGCAGCCATCTTCGCCGAGATCAAAATCCTGAACAACATGCCCCCCGCCAGCCTGGCCTACACCTTGGAGACGAACCCCGTGACGTACCTCCCGCGGATGCAGATCTTCCTCCGAGACTACCGGAAGCCAAGCGAGGGGCGGGCTGTCTTCTTCGTCAACCACCCCTACTTCGAGCGGGGCGCCACACTCTTCCCTTCGGAGGACGAACTGATGGCCTTCACCACAAGGTGCATGGAGTGCTACGACGCCGTGACGCGTTGGTCTGCAGACCACATCGTCGCCCACACCTCTCTCACCGTCGCATCGCTTGTGGTGTCCAACGCCTCCCCTGCTCCGGCTGGGGGGTCCCCCTTCAGCCCCAACCTGACACAGTGCAACGTGCGGCTCGCCGACATCCACCTCTGCGTGACAGACTACGAGGGGAGTGGGGAGCGCTGCAAATACATCCGTGTCCTGGGGCACGCCCTCCTGCTGCTCTGCGAGGCACGCCGTGCTGCGCAGCAGCGCATCCCTGTGGAGCTGCTGGTCTCCGCGGGGGACATGATATCAGGGAAGTGTGACTTCGACGCCTTCAGGCGCACCGCATGGTGGAGGGCGTGCGCACGCATGGGGGTGGAGCAGCACCCGACTCTCCTGCAGGCGGAGGAGGCGTCCCGCCGCCGCATCTGCGAGGAGGAATCCGCGGCACACCACACGGTGCTCGTGAGGGAGCAGAGCCGCATCACCTCCATCGTGCGCGGGTCGCGCCGCGGCAGCTGCCTCGACACACCGCAGCACCACGCCCCGCGGCCCGCCGACCCCTCCTCCGCGCAGCCCGACGACGGCGACGACGCCTCCTCCCCCGGACCGTCGCAGCGCGGGCCCCCCCTCACCTGCTTCCGCCGCGACCCCTCCAGCGACATCACCAGAACCTCCCTCACGCTCTCCTCCGTCTCGGCTGCGCTTTTCGGCATCAGCAGCAGCAGCAGTGGGGGCGCCGTTGGTATTGGGGGGACCCAGCGTGCCCTGCGTGATGTCCCTTTTGAGGTGGTGAAGGCGATGCCCGCCGCGGTTCAGCCCGGTGCGCTGCACAGAGGGGTGTCATACTGCGCTGAAGGGGGCACGGTGTGTGTGTGGGCAGCGCAGGGGCTTGCGGTATACCGCGTGTTCCTCAAGCAAGCCCAGACCTGCGTGCAGGCTGCAGATCTCTTCGTCGGAAAGCCTCTGCAGAGCGTCGCCGCAGTTCCGGGGGCACCGTGGGTTGTCGCAGCTGTGGCGCCGCCTCCTCCGCCGGCGGCGGCGGAGGAGGAGAGGGGGGCTCCTCCCAGCATCCCTCCACACCCCTCCGCCCGCACCCTGCATGCCTTCCACGTCCCGGAGCTGCACTCCGCGCTCCGCCCCAGGTTCGGCGGGGCGGCCCCTGCGCCAAGCCCTGCCACACCGCCCACGGCCGCAACGGCTGCAGCAGAGGAGGATCTGCCTCGGGCAGCGGAGCCCGGCGCGTCGATCGACCTGCTCGACCACATCCCCCCGGAGGGGAACAGCGCGCTGCGGGGGGCGGTGGCATCCGGGGCACGCCCCATGCGGGTCGTGTCGATGGAGGCGCGCGGGAGCTGCCTCCTGGTGTGCACCACCGTGGCGGTCTTCACACTCCATTTCGCCGCCCGGGGGTCCCAGCCGCCCGAGGTGGTGTGCCGCGCGGTGGCTCCCCATCCGGCAGACCCCACGCCAGGCTTCCTCGCCGCATCGTTTGCTGTCCGGAGCGGAGGAGGCGGTGGAGCTGGGCCACACCGCAGCTTCCTGCTGCTCGCAACCTCCCTCCCATCCGCCTCCGGCGGCTTTACCCTGAAGTGCTTCGGAGGGTCGCGTGACGCTGCCCTGTCCACCACCACTCCCTCCTCCTCCGCCGACACACCCCCACCACCTCCGGAGTGCTTCCGCGAGGCGCTGGACAGCTTCACTATCCCTGCGGCGGAGGTGCCCGCCCCAACCCCTGCCGCTGCCGCCCCTTCTGCTGCTGAGGCGCACACAGCATCTGGGTTTGGCGACGCGGACGGGCCACCTCCAGAGGCGGACATCTCGGGGTTGCTCTTCTCCCCGACGGGGAGCCACCTCGCGGTTATCCAACGCGGCTCAGGCCTGGTCCCCGCCGCGCGTGCCGTGGTGCTGCGGTGCGACGCTCTCTCTGACGCCTGCCCACCCCCCGCCTCGGGCGCCGTGTCCCGCGCCACTCCCTCCGGCATCCTCTCCTTTGGCTTCGACCACCAAACCTTCTCCCTCGCTGTGCGTGGGGCAGACATCGTGCGGCTGCTCCAACTCCCCCTCCCCGCCACACCCAACTCCAGGCGGGCCCCAGAGGGGCCCCCAGGGGCGCCGGCACTCTCCCACCTGGGCCAGGTTGCGGCCGCCCCCCAGGCTTCCGAATCGCGCTACACGCTGAATGAGGTGCTGAGCTCCGGCCTGCCCAGCAGCTCCTCCAGGCAGGAGACGCCTGTCCTGCTGCTGGGTGTGCCGAAGAGGCACGAGGGGGGCGCTGCGCTGCTCTGCCTGAGGGGCGCCGAGCGGGACGGCAAGAGGTGGGCAGGCGGGGTGCAGCACAGCACTGCCATATCGCTCAGGCTGTGTGGGTCTGCGGTGCTGGGGTGTGGCGAGCTGGCCCCCGCGCCCCCGCGGCAGAGCGCCGCCATCTCTGCAGACTTTGAAGTCGGCTGTGGGGAGTGCGGCGGTGTCGGTAAAAACAGCGAAGGCCCGACGGGGTCGGTGCGCCTCCCCTCCACACTCTGCCAGGAGAGCCGCACCCTCCGCCCTATTGCGCGCTACCTCGGGGGGCTGGCGGTGGGGCTCTCGGGCTTCTACGCAGACTCGGTGGAGTATGACTCTGAGTCGCAGCGTCACACCGTTATGGCGAAGCGGATTCCGGGAAGCGGTGGCGGTGGCGGTGACGGCTACACCATCCGCATCTCGTGTGCGGATGGCGCGGTGGGGCCGGTGGAGGAGGCCCTCGGGAAGAAGCCGTCCGTGCCCCAGGAGAAGGCGGGTGCAGCGCAAGGGGATGTGCAGGCGGAGCAGGCTGCCCCCGCTGCAGGGTGGGGCCTCTGGGGTTGGGGGAAGGCGGCTTGATGCTGAGCTGTGTGTCGTCTCGTGTCTCACACTCCCCTCAGTGAAACGTGAAGCAGAAGGAAACGGCGCGGTTCGCTGAACGCTTTGTGGATGGTGTTCGTAGTATCCCTGGCGAGAGAGGAGGGGCTGTTGCGTCGGGTTTTTCTGGCCGTACCGTGCCATCGCCTCATGCCGTTCTTAAAAATGCCAGAGCCAGCAGTGAGGACACAGGGGGGAAAACGCCTTGCCCTCTCCCCAGGTTCCGTGGGTTTTGAAGGCCCGGGTGGGTGGTGGTGTGCCATACACAAAGCATCAGCAGACATACACACGTCATGGTTTTGATGTGGTGTTTCAACAGAGTGTTCGCCTCAACGGCACATCTCTTGCTGCGTCCGGTAGGCGGGGGCATCGGGGGGGCGCTGCTGATGTTGAAAAGGGGGGGACGGTGGGGGGCTTGATTGTCGAGAGTGAAGGCAAAGGCAAAACTCTCAGCACCTTCTCGCAAAGTGGGTGGGGTAGGGGGTGGTGAGTATAACGATGCTTCCCGCGCAAAAGCCTTTTTTTCCTATCCCTGTCTCATTGGGGGGGGCGTCTGGGCAAGGCGCAGATGTCCTGTATTTTTACCCCGCAGAAAAAAAACATGCATACACACCTGGCGTGCGCGGAAGCGAAACGACCCGCCATGGTTTTCTCGGTGGGGGGGAGGGGCTGCAGGGGTGGTGGGGGTAACGCCGCACCACCGCCACAGGAAGAGGTGCCGGGTGCCCTGCCCTTCACCCTCCCCCCCGCCCCCACATGGGCTGCGCAGGATCCTTCTAGCCTCTGTGTTGATGCCCGTCCTCCTCTGTTTCTCTTCCTCTGTTCTATCTCGCAGAATGCAGGGCGCAATGCGGCAGAGTAGGAAAGTGACGCGACTTTTTTCAGTTCTGCCGATGCAGAAACCCCCCCCCCCCACTCTCGGTGTGCAGAGTCATTAGAGTATACGTATATGTAGGCCATAATCGGGCCCCGTCTCTCTCGCCCCCACTTATCAAACATCGCATTCTCTTCATTCATCCCCCTGCAGGTCTTACACACACACATATATACCCACAACACCCCACTCCCCAGCATCTTCAAAACATGGATGCCAGCCTGGTGGATGCCTCCACGGGGAAGGAGAATGAGGTGCTGGTGGGAGACGGGGGGCTGGCCACAGTTGGGGGCCTGGTCAAAGCCGCCTCCGACACCTTCGGGTGGGACGAGGATGACATCGTGCTGCGGGTGGGCGACGTGCAGGTCGACACCGCCTTCCCCGAGGCGGATGTCGGGGGGTCGGCGGTGGAGGCGGGGTGCCGCATCGACGTGCTGCTGAGCAACGCACGCCTGCTCCGCGCGCTGCACGACTGGCAGAGGGTCGACCTCCCTCCGTGGTCCTACGACGACGAGGAGGTGATGCTCGCCGCCTGCTGCCGCAACAGCGCCACACTCAACCACGTCAGCGAGAGACTGCTCGACGATAGCGACTTCGCCATCCGCCTTGTCGATGCCGGGCTGTTGATGTGGATCCACGACACACATCTCCTTCCTATTTTCAGCTATCAGGTCCGGAGCAACAGGGAGGTCATCATGAAGTTCCTCGCGTGGGACGGTCTCTACCTTGAGCATGCAAGCGATGACCTCAGGGATGACTGCGACATCGTCTGCAAGGCTATCGTCAACCGCAGCGACGCATTCAGCCATGCGAGCGCAGCAATGCAGAGAGATCCCCGCTGCCGTGCGGCATACGCTGAGCAGCGCAAGGGGGAGGATGACCTGCTGCGCAGGCACGGCCTCCACACCATCGCCCATGGGGGGCACGACCCGCGCGTCGCGGGGTGCGTCTTGTGCTAGCCCCGCCTGGAGCCCTTCCGGTGCCCGTTTTGTTTCCCTGTTTTGCTTTGCCCTTAATCTACAAAAAAAAGCTCCTAATTGGTGCCCCTGATTTACCCCTTTTTCACTACGCACAAACTACGCAATCTGGGGGGGGGGTCTCGCTTTTTGGTCCCCCCCCAGTTTTTTTTGGTCCCCCTTTCTGTGTGGCTACTGAGACAGGACTGGAGGCACTGCGCTGACCGAGCAAAAAATTATTGCCAGAACTCACTATACACCGTACGAAAGAACGCACGACATGTGGGGCGGGACTCCAGAAACACCTGGGCAAGGTTGCCCCATGCCCAGAAACACCTGAGAAGGAAGTGAGTTCCAGGAGCCGCGTAGAACACCCTCGAGATTGTGAATGATGATACGATCACAGCCTTCAGGGCGCTGCGAGGTGCCACCCTGAAGGTGGCCCTTGACATCAAGGAGAGCGTCGGCCGAGGGGTCGACGAAAAGCTGAAGAAGGCGCTACTGGCACTGGATCCCGCGGGGTATACGGAGGTCACCGCCACACAGGCAACCTCCGCTGACAACGTCCAGGAGACGTTATCCGAGGGGATCACAACGGCACTAGAGATCTGTGTCACGGGATCCAGGCGCCCACTCTCCCTCGACGGTCTGGGGATTGTTGTTGGGTATGGTGTCGTTTCCTGCAGCTGCAAAAAAGCGTAGCAACTGTGCTTCCTTCTTCCTTAATGATGCGTTGACGCTTCCACCCGGAGGAGCTGAAGCAGGCACCGCTTAATGATGCGTTGATGCTTCCACCCGACGAGCTGAAGCAGGCACCGCGCCAAAGGGCACCCCCAAAGAGACCTGCAAAGACTGCGTCGAAACCCGCACCGAAGGCTGCCAGCGCTGCAGCACCTGAAGAACCTGCAGCACCTGCAGCACCTGAAGCGCCTGCACCCTCACTGACCCCGGAACAGCAAGAACTCCTTGAGTTTGGGGTCCCGGCATAGAGACAGAGAATGGCTGAGTAAATCAAAAAATGAGACCCCCCCCCCTTTTCACTACGCACAAACTACGCAATATGGGGTCGTCAGGGGCACCACCTAATTATTGCCACATTCACACACCAAATCATCCCCCCTCGGTGTCCCCACACACCACCCTTGGTTTCATGCTTGAAACCCATCCCTAGTATACACGGTGGACTCCAGCGGGGGTAGGGTAACCCTTTTCGGGAGTCTCAACTAGGGGGAGTCCAACTCCCGCTAGCGGGAGTATAGACACCCGCTAGCGGGAGTCTATACTCCCGCTAGGGGGAGTCTGACTCCCCCTAGCGGGAGTCTTTTCACCTATTTTCACTCATTTTTCCCATGATACCTATGCAATGTGGCACTCGTCACTGAAGTACAGCCACACCAAACGAAACGGACGTTTCCACCCATCCCAGCTCGCAGACCTGATTCACAAAAATGGGGAAGACGACAACGAAGCCGGCAGCGAAGCCGGCGGCAAAGTCGATTAAGAAGAACAAGAGCGCAGAGAGTCCCGAGGCTGCGGAGGCGACGAACATTGTGCATGATTTTTGCACGGCCTTCCCTGTTAAAAAAGGGGGCAGTGTGCTGACACTGGGATCCATTAGAAGGCTCCTAGCAACGGTGTTGAGCAAGGAGCTCCACAAGCACAGCACCCAGGTGGCCAACGCAATCATCGCCATGTCTTCCCTGACATGGATAAGTTCGCTGTCAGGGAAGTCGCAACGATGCGGAAGGAGGGCGCTCTCCGTCATATACAAGGTGGAGGCGAAGTATGGCAAGGTGCAGGATACAAACGTGTCGTCGGGGGCAGCCTGAAGCCGCGAATGATCGCGACACGGGCGAACGGCTTGGCACCGTGGGTCTGGATAGATGCTGGAGTTCGGCCGGGTGAAACCGGAAGTCGCAGCAAAATTTGCCCCCCCAGATTTCTTCCTCAAACCCACCCGTGGGCTGATCCGGCCTTGCACGGTGGACTCCAGCGGGGGTAGGGTACCACTACCGGGTTTAACCCTTTTCGGGAGTCTCAACTAGGGGGAGTCCAACTCCCGCTAGCGGGAGTATAGATCAGCAGTGGGCAACAATGAGGCGATGCGGGGGGCGAGGGCACCGATGCTCACTGTGCGACATCCCAGAAGAACGCTGGTATCAACAGGTGCATCGATACCCGCACCTGACTCTCTCTGAGATGAAAGAGGCTGGCTACCCCTCCCTCTTGGCAGGTGTGCTTCCCAATGCCCGCTACGTCACCCCAGCACTCCATGACTGCAAGGGGCTCGCCATGCGGCTGATCAGGGTACTGGATGACAGGGGTGGAGCTTGGGGGTTTTTTCGGGTCAGCTGACCTGATTTTCTGCAGGCCCTCACAAAAAATCAGGTCAGGGGTAAAAAGAAAAAAAAATATAGATTTTCGGGAAACCGGAAAAGTTGGCTCCTCGCCTTGGGGCCTCAAGGTGACCAGGAGGCGTTTCGTGAGCAAAGTGACCCCAGCGACATGAGCACAGGCCTCAAACAGTCACAATAGAGGACAAATGAAGCTGCCCAACCCGTACCGTGCAACAGACGTTTACTACCGTGGCCTCCGGTGGCTGGGGGGCTCCGCCCCCCAGACCCCCCTGTGGCATGTGCCTGCCTTGTACCCAAGCCCTTTACATCAGGGAATCTCAGTATCCTCAGGAGGACGCAGCCAACTCACACAGAATCCGTACGCCCGCAAGTCACAGATGTTCACTACCGTGGCCTCCGGCGGCTGGGAGCTCCGCCTCCCAGACCCCCCCTACGGCATGTGTTTGTCTTGTAACCAAGTCCTTGCGCGTCCGGGGCTGCATATCGGTTCCGGTACCTCGCGGGAGGCTGGGCCCGAGCACTGATCTCTGAGACGAACCGGGGGGGAACCCATAAGAAAAAATTGGCTGACCCGATCTGACCCGATCCAGCCCGCAACCCCATATTTCAAGCTCCACCCCTGCTGGATGAGACAACAAAAAAATATTCGACAAGACCTGTACAAACCTTGCACTGAATGTGTCGCAGCATGGGACAGGTGCTCAGTTCCGGAAGGTCGTGCTTGCCTGTCACAGGACACACCTACAAGGGCTTGTTCCGCTACCTCTTTGTCTCCCTTGCAGACCTCATGCATTTCCGGTATGCAGACATCCCCTGGCGCTTCTGGGGATGCAAGGATGAGTCAGCCCGGATTCCCTTCTTGCGTGCTCGGATCTCAGGGCATATATTTCACTGGTTGATGGAGCATGCCGAAAAGGGATCAACGCGCAATGCCTACGTACACAGTCTCCATCATTGGTGGGCTCCAGAAGATGCAGTGCCTCTGCAGAACAACGACGAATTTGAAGAAGCAGAGAACGGGCATCGCAAGAAAGATGCCGTTACAATCGCCAGCTCCGCAACTTACGAGAGAGATCTTGCGATGGCAGAAGAGAAGCGGCGCGCATCGGGCATGCCTTGGAAGGTTGCGCACCTGTCGCAGGACGGGATCCTCGGGTATAGAGAAGTCATCCTGTGTCCGTGTCTGCACACCCGACACGCTCATAGATTGGCTGTGTATGTTCTTTGCACACAGTTGACACAGCTGCAGAAGGGGTTTGTGCACTGCAACACACAGGACTTCGTTGAACCCATCAGCGCGCCCTACTTCCTGTTCCGGTTCCCCGAAGGACACCGCAAATTATCGCTCTGCTTGTGCAAAATGCCAATCCCGCTGGGGGCGACTTTCACACCATTCGTGTCATCCGAGGCGACTTTGAGCACGCTTGACCAACGCGCACAGCAGGAGGGGGATGACAGTTCTGACGAAGAAGATGAGGCCTGCAGGATGGCTTGTCTTGCCCAAGGTGTAACACAACTACGACAGGCGATGGCCGCACTTTGACACCTCAAATTCTAACCGCTCACCTCCGCAGGTGTAGCCGCTACCAGGAGGATAGGTAGGTAGTCCAGAGTCCGGGGAAACTGACAGAAGCAAAACAAGCCCCTCCCCATCCCTCTTCCACCATGATTTTACCCCCCACGCCAGTAGACTGTAACTATATCATGGGAAAAATGGATGAAAATAGGTGAAAAGACTCCCGCTAGGGGGAGTCAGACTCCCCCTAGCGGGAGTATAGACTCCCGCTAGCGGGAGTCTTTGACACCCGCTCAGACTCCCGCTCCCAGACTCCCGCTAGGGCCGCTGGAGTCCACCGTGTAGCTTGATAATGGGAATATGATTCCGCCAGTCTTACACAGCGGGCATCTGTCTGCGCCAGGGAAGTTTGATGTGCACGCGTGGTGGGTGGTGGTGTGTGGGGGGGCGTGGTTACTCTGCGTTCACCCCTCCCCCCTCTCCCCCCCCTCCGCCCCTCCTGGCCCCCACGCTGCATGTGGTGTTTTTATTCTTTTTCTTCTGTTCGATGCCTTGTAGGTGCCGTGCCCGGTATCCTTGTCGCTCCCTCTCTCTGACTTGACTTTGTATTTTTGTCTGATTTTGTGCGTTTACACAAAGCCACTGCAGCTCTGCAACTCATCATCATCAGAAATAAGTTTGAATCGGAAGTGAAGTCCCGCAGTGTTTGAGCAAGCCAAATGCTGGCGAAGCAAACACAGAAGTTAGGCTGGCGCATGTGATGTTTGGGATTGGGCTGTGCTGCGATAAGAGTGGGCGCTTCGCTCTGTGTGGCACCGGACGGCAAACTGGGCGCCACACTGACACCGTTTCGTGGAGTTTCACAGAGTCGAACACCCACCCGGGGCCAACTGATATGGGGGCGTTGATATCAGGCGGTGACGCACACTCTCAAGAACAGAACTCACGGCACGGCATGACTGTGACAAAGAGCCATGTAGAGTAAACGCTGGCACGCAGCCCCCCAACCCCGCTCCGCCCCCCCCCCCCCCCCCCCCCCGCGCCCTCTAGTTTCAGCGGCAGGCATGTCGCTAAGCGTCGACCGTCGACCCAGTGATTTTGGGTTTCCCCCCCCATAAAAAAGCGTCGACCCAGCGTCGACCCAGTGGACTGGGTTGACGCTTGGTCGAGGCTTGGAGCGTCGACCTAGTGGAACTGGGTTGCCATTCAAGCCTGGACCAAGCGTCAACCCATTTATTACACTGGGTCGACGCTAACCTAGCGTTGGCCCGGTTACACTGGGTCGACGCTCACCAAGCGTCAACCCACTTTCACTGGGTCGACGTCGAAGAGAGTATGGTTTTGCAGGAACAGATGCTCACTACCGTGGCCTCCGGCGGCTGGGGGGCTCCGCCCCCCAGACCCCCCTGTGGCGTATGTCTCGTACTCAAGTCATTCGATTCCCACCGGGTCAGGGAATCCACCCACTCCAGTAGCCTCAGGAGGACGCAGCCAACTCACACAGAATCTGTACGCCCACAGTGAACAGATGCTCACTACCGTGGCCTCCGGCGGCTGGGGGGCCCTGCCCCCCAGACCCCCCATCTCGCGTGCCCGTCTAGTAACCAAGTCCTTGCGCTTTGACGGCCGTGACATATCAGGGGGCAGCGTCGAAATCATGGTCCCGAAAGCCATTTTTTGGTTTCCTCCGGCACCCGACGGCGCGAGCGGGAGAGGAACCACGGAAGGAACCCAGCGCCTCACACCGTGCCCACCTCGTGGTCCACCGATGGGAAAATTTGGCAACAACACGAGCGCGCGCGAAGCGCGCGCGAGAAAAATTGACCCCTAGTGTTTTCCCCCCTGATCCCCCCCCCCCCCCCCCCCCCAAAACAGGAGCGTCAACCCACCAAATCTCCAAAATTGAAAAGTTAGCGACAGGCCTGGTTTCAGCGCAGCTGATTGTCGAGTGTGCGGTGCCGGTGGCCGCCCCATTGTCCCCTCGGCAACTCTTCTGGGCCCCGCAGTGAGCTCTGGCCAGCCTCACTCACTACACACACATCGTCATCACTGCAGGCTAACTCCCCACTCCCTCCTGTGCAGACCCCGTCCATCAGCATGGTGCAGGGCGTGGTTGCTGTGGTGCTGTCTGTGGCGGTGTGGGGTGTGGCGTCAGAGCCTGTGGGTCGCGTGGAAATGAACAGGCTGCACTGCGGATTCCTGCCGAACGGGGCGTCCTTCCGGTGCAAGTGGCCCTGGACGTACTGCAATGTGCACCCCTTCGACGGTGCGGGGAACGTGTGCGCGCTGACGGGCCTGAGCTACAGCTTCGTCGCGGTTCTACTTGCGCTGCTCGCAATGTGCATTGTGTTGGTTGTGTGGCTCAGCTGCGACAGGCCACTGCCTTGCCGTATGAAGGAGAAGAGCGCCGCTTGCAGCGGTAACTTCACACCGCCGGAACGCCACCTGATGCACCGTGACTCGTAGAGTGTGGTGTGTGTGAGCCCTCCCCACTCTCCTTTTACGATTACGGAATACTCTGCGTCTTCTGTGCTAACCTGTGTCGGTGCGCTCCTGAATTGCTGTCGATAGTCACCTCATGGTGCCTCACCTTTCTCGGCAATCACACGAAGTTCCCTATCCCGTGTTTTCTTTCTTTTTCGGCACCCGTTTTGGTTTGAAACGGGATGGCACCTCCCTGCAGCCCTTTTGCCGGGTTTGGCTGCCCCAAACAACTCCGAATCTCTTTTTGCCCTTTTCCTTTGAGTACGCCGACTGGGTGCTTCGTGCATCACGCAGCCACCCAGCTGGCTGCGCCCTCTGCGGGGAGCCTTCAGCTCAGCAAGAGAAGCACCGCCTATGGCATGTCACGTCATCGGTACGCTGAGGCCCACCCTCCACAAAAGTCTAGATAGGCTGAGTATTGCCAGAACATGCCACACTTTCTTTGGGCTGAGTATGACGCGTGTCTGCCTCTACCAACGGATCACAACGGCAGCGTTGTGCACGCCGAGCCTGGGCATGCTCTTCCGCACGCCCAGTCTCTGGTGGGAATCCCAAGAGGTGCTTTCACTTGCCGGGGCTAGCTGCCCCACTTCCTGCCCCACATTGGGGGCTACCACCCCCACTTCCCCATGCCTTGGCCCCACTGAAGCTTCTGCGCTGCTCTGCTTTTCTGTGGCGCAGATGTGCGGTGTGGCCGGCGAGCCCCTCGACGAACCTTAGAGAGCGAACTGCCTGTAATGGCCCAAAAACATGTGCGATGTGAGAGAGTGTATGTTTTCCTCTGGCTGCCCGTCTTCTTCTTTTTCATTGATTCTGCCATTAACACGGCTCCTCCCTCAACTCAACCCTGACAAGAACGACGCCATGCAGTGATGTAGTGGGTGATCTGCCCGCCCTTTGGTTGTGGCTCCTCCGACAATAATACGAAGCCGTCTGGTGTCCTGAACACCGTGTTGGAACGACACAGGAACTACGCCCGAAGTCTGTAAAAAGGGCTCTCTCAAGAGAATCCCACTAACAAAGGAACTACGCAACCCTGTTGTCAGAAAGAACTACCTAAACCGGCTTTCTTCAGGGGCACCACGGGCCGTGTTATATTGCATCTTTCCCTGCCCAACATCCCCCGGACCCTTGTGACATTTGCACCAGCAGCGGCGGGTGGTGAAGGTCAAAGTGTCGCCTTTGTATGAACTCACACCCCTCTGGGCATTCTGTGCGATGGGGGTCTCCTGTCGCACTGAGGGTGCCCGCTTGCCCGATCCTGGTCGGGAAACCAGGGGACCCACTCCGCCCCCCGCGCCGCGCCAGCGGTGTGCTCTGTTCTGGTGTATTTACAGTGATGCCAAGTGTATGAACCACGGGTTTGCAAAGGACGGGGCCCCCTTCCCGTTGTTGTGGCGCCCTGGTGTCGCGCTGCTCAGCAGCGACCCACACCCCCACCCCCCCCGCTAGTGTTCTTTGCCCACCACCGCAGTTAGCCCCGCCGCACTGCGGGCAGTGCCCGCAGTGCGGAGGGAGGCCTGGCCACTCCACCCCTGCGTGCCACAGTTCTATGCGTTATCTTCTTGAGACAGTCTATTCGAGGGCATCAGAGGTTTACAAACCTTCTGCTTTGCCCACCCCCCCCTTCCGACACTGGGGAGAATCCCAAGGGTAACCAGCGGGTACCGAAGTGTCACGTCAGGTGATGTTCTTCGGGCTCGCCAGTTCCCAGCTTTTGGTGTATGAGGTTGTGTGGCAACATTGTCGGCACGATTCGTGTCAGCTGAATCGACAGACAAAAGGTGCACAACCAGCCTGCTGCCCTCCGATCCACCCTCGTGGTTTGATGCAGTTTGGCATGTTTGCCGCTTCTACAGGCTGTGGAATGCTGATGGGTTGCACTGCAGGTAGCCACCACCCTGCACTAGCAACCAACATTACACCTCCTGGCAGCCCGCCTGCCCCTCCAAGCCTTTCAATAAACCCGCTGCCAGCTCTCGGGGCTCCTCTCAGAGCCCGCGTTGCTTCTGGTTTGCCGCGATGCCAGTCTTATCATATCTCTTCATTTCCTCCTTTCCTCCTCACACACCCCTCTGCTACCCCGCCATGCCCTGCCCTGCCACGCCCATCTACAGGCCGCGTTTCCACGCGACATCTCCAAAGGCGCCACGCGGGTTATCATGGTGCCGTCCTGCCGGATGCCTCCATCCACCCCCCCATCACACGGACCGCCCTCATCGCGGATGCCGAAAGGGAGATCAGGACGCCCAGTGCCAACCAGATTCTCATGCTTTCTTCAGGGGCGGCGTGTTGTGTGCCGCGGTTTTTTTTTTGGGGGGGGGGGAACGAATGCCAAGACAGCTGGCCCCCATTAGCCTTCTGAGCTTTGCAGCCTTGCGGAGGGGGGGGGGGTATGGATGATTTGCCTTGCGTCCGGAGCAACGCCGCGTCTTCCCTGGTGCTGCTCAGTTCCCCCCCCCATCCTTCCAACCGTACGCAAATACGCTACTTTCTACAATCAAACCCCCCCCCCCCATCCTTCCCCCTCACCCCGCATTGCTGTTAGTTTTGATTACTTTCTTCTTGGAGTTCGACAGAATGGCACAGTTTCCGCCCCCCCCCCCCCCCCCCCCTGGCCTGTCCTGGAATGCGGAGGGGGGGTGTCCAGACCAACAGCGGCTGTGGTATTCCATGCTGTATGCAGTCGGGATGGAGGAGAACCCCCGCCCCCACACCCCACCCCACCCCATCCTCTCCCGTGCCTTTTTAGCTGTCGCACTTTCCCTCCCACATCCTGCTTTTAGGGTACCCCAAAGTCCCCCACCCCCCCCTGCCACCCAAACCACGCATCGCACACCCCTCCGCAGGCGCCATATCGTCAAACCTCCTGCTACAGATAAGCGTTAACCAGCAGACCCGTTTCCCCCTCCTCCTGGTCGCTCTACGGACAGGCTGCTTGCACACAGCACGGAATAAAAAGAACAGATAATACTTGGAACCAAGCGTCGGGTGATTGATATACCTGCAATGCCGTCACGCAATGTGTGCACTGTGCGGGCAGCGCTGCTGCTGTGCCTGCTCATGGCCTGCGTGCCCGCCTCTGCGAATATCGCTGGGGTGGCGGAGACAGCTGACGACAACGCGCTCTACTGCGGCTTCCTCCCCAACGGCCACACCTTCAAATGCAGGTGGCCCTGGACATACTGCAGCGTCTACTCGCACGATCTCTTGATCAGAAACACCGCGCCGAGCTGCAAGCTGACGGGGCTGAGCGAATCTTTCATGCTGTGCCTCGCTGGAATGGCAGCGCTCTGCGCGATGGCCTTTGTGTGGCTCGGCTGCAAAGATGGCGTCGAATCCCCGTCGCCCCGCGTGCACCACCACGCTGTGCTGTCCAGGGCGAACAGCATCTCACGGAGGGTGTGAGCCGAGCACCACTTGGCTGTTGGGCGTGGGCACCACATGCACCGCACACCACACCACGCCATGCTGTTCATTGCTGCACCCATGAAAAGCACCTGCCTGTGGGTGGCCCCGACGATGTTGCGTGTATAGTGTAGGTTGCCTGCAGGCTTTCACGGATCCGCCATGTCTGCCCAAGGGGGCGGGGGGGGGGGGTGTTTTTTTTCGCACACAAGGGGTGGGGTTGGAGAGAGTTGGTGGAGGTGCATAGACAGCCACGCATGTCCTGCGGACCCACGTCCCTTTCTTCTGCTGTCCCGCAGGCGTGGGGCGCTTCTCTCTTTCGAGGTGGGGTGGGGTGGGGTGGGGGGTGGGGCTATTATCGGAACAGCCGCAGTGGCTTGCCGCTGCTTCCACATATGGCTGTCGTTTCTGGACTTTCTGCCTTAGAATACTCTCTCTCCCTCTCTTGTGTGGTTTTCCATCCATTTTCGTTCTTCCCGCCATGAGTTCGAAGAACGCACTCTGGCAACGTTGTGATCATCAGAGCTGCGTTGGCTGATTGGTTGTTTGATACGAGAAAAAAATCGAAGAAAATATGGCCTCCCGGCATTGGTTTCGATCCTGCTAGCAACACCCAACAGCCACCATTCGCATAGAGAATCTCCAAAGTCTTTGATGTTTATAAATGCTGGTTCCGGTTACCGTTAAACAAGGATGTCCGCCCTGCAGATGCACGCACCGACTCGCAGAGGCGTGTGCACACGCAACTGGATCATGTCGAATGTGTCACACCGAGCATTTTTCGGTTTACCGACTTGGTTCGGTTTGGGCAGGTGTGGGGCGGCATCAGATTTCTTTCCTGGGTGGTTACCACCGCCGTTCGTATAGTGCCAACCGGGTCATGCGGCAGCACGGCATGACGAATCCAATCAAATCACGAAAAAAGACAGCCTGTTTCTTTTCATGATCGTCGTTCAGTGCGCCCGACCCACCCCCACCAACGGAGCTGACATCGAGCTTTCTCGACCCAGCCTTAACCATAATGGCGAACCTTGCGGCCCTCACGCAAGGCTGGGTCAGCACTGCCCTGATTAAAGAATAGTCAACAGAAACCCCCCCCCCCTCCCTGCCTTCTGGCAACACTTTTTATGTGCCATCAATGGCCCGTCCTCTCAAGGCAGCCCTTGGCCGCTGAAAATCAAAACTAATCCACCCACCTCCCGTTGCCGTGCTTCCCTTGAGGCATGCAGTGGGACCCCATGAATGAAGACCTCACCCGGTGGCCCTGGCGGGCCACACGCCACCCATCGGACAACGTCCCATGCGTGGCGGGCAGCGGGGAGCTGCATCAGAGTTTTTGCTCGTTGTGCCACTGCACTCGGCAAAAAGCAAAAGAAGCAATGGCGTGCGGCACGCCGCCCGACGGTGCCACTGGAGCAGGTCTCTCTCTATGACCCAGTGCTCTTTTTTGCTGGCGGCGTGGCGCACCCACACACGTGGTTTTTCACTCGTCGCCCTGATATGGGGGGGCGGGGGGGGGGGGGAAGGGGCGGCGACCACCGGACGCCCCCCCCCCCCCCTCCGCCCTCTTCTTCCGTTCAGTACTTTGTCGCCAGCAGAAAGCTAACGTATGCACCATGAGGGATGCCCCCACCGAACGGGGGGACCTGTGCGGGTCACTGTGACCCCACCCCCCCTCCCCCCGCCCCCCACCCAACGACGCAGACGAGGGGGCCCGGGGTGTGTTCCTGTGATGAAGCGGGGGGTGGGGGGGGGGGGAGAGAGAGGGCTCAGGGGTTGCGAGGTTTGGGGGTGCGTGGGATGTTTGATTCTTTTCTGCGTGCCACCCTCGATCTCCGAGGTTCTCCCCCGAGGTTCGAGGTGGGGCGTATTGGGGCAGATGGTGCGGCTTTCAGGTTTCCAACGCCCACCCCCCGCACCCCCCTTGGGATGCATCGGGCAGCAGGCCTGACATGCCATGACATGCCATGCCCGCATATGACTGAATCGAAACATGGAGGGTTGGGTTTTTTTCCTTGTCGAGAGGGCGGGCCGATAAACACCCCGCTCGTTCTTCTTCTCCCCCCTCCTTTTCCTGCATTCTATATATTTTACCCCGGCCCTCCCCATATTCTCTGATTTGCAGACACACAGTTTGGCAAACGGTTATAATGAACCTGGCAGTATCAAGTCTTTTTTGTCACGGAGTGGGGGGGAGAGGGGTGGGTGGAAAGGTGGGGGAAAATATTTCCCTCAGCCTACCCTCTCTCCCCCCCCCCCCCTCTCCACTCTGCAGAGGGGGATGCCCGTTTTCTTCTGAAGAACCCATTATTGTCTGCCGTGTGATACCAGTGGTGCAGAGGAGAACAGGCTGTTAGTCCTGCTATAGGCGCATGTGCCGCATCCCGCGACTGCGCTGATCTCTCTTCTCTGCCCAACATCGCTGTCCGCTCTCTGTGTGTGGTGTGGCACACCCACACCAGATTCACAGAGAACATCCCTCCAACACACACATATGCCTGCGGAGCAGTGGTTTTGCCAGGATTGCAACTTTCTATTTTTTTTGTTAATTCAGGGGTCTGGGAGGGGAGGGGGGTCCGCATTGCATGCTCGCTGGAGAGCTAGCAAGTTGATGCCATCCCTTCTCTCCCCCCACAGCCCCTGGAAGACTATGTTTTTTTTTGTGGTATAAAAATGGCTTCTTCCGTGCGGCAAGAAGGGAAAACAACACGATTCAACGGGATTATCCAGCGGTGGAGAGGCTTCTCGAAAGTGGATTCGTTGCAAGCCCCGCGCGTATGCTGCTGGAGGGCCTGGAGGAGGTTTTCCGGCTGGTGTCCGCGTGCGGGGCGGGGGTGGTGGAGGTGTCAGATCCCCCCCCGCCGCTGAGCTACTCCGACGAAAGAATTCACAGCGAGCCTGCGTTCTCTCCATCCATCCCACCAAGTTGTCCTGATACAAGACATGCCGTTTTCTCTTTTTACGCACGGATTTCAACGCCTGTTTTGCAGAAAAAAAATGCCACGACAAACAAAAAAGCCCCCACCCCCTCTCCTTCCCCTTCGCAAGGCTGCGTATATTTCTTCGTTTTAATTTTTGCAGCTCCTTCCCCTTTGTGCTATCCTGGCACCGCTTCCTCTCACGGCATGAAGATATTCTGATTTTCTCGCCCTGCCCCGTTCTTCCTGATTCGCCCCCATGCCAGTGTGCCTGCACTGGCCCTCATTCCTCCACACTAGCCTATACTTGGTTTGGCACAGCCCCAGCGAGCCTGCGGGTTGTTGTCTTCTGTTGAAGCTTGCAAGGCAGGAAAAAATTCACCCCCCTGGTCTCCAGCCTGCACCTCTCGTCCTCAGGGAAGAGTTGCAGGCTTGCGGTACATGTGTGGTTTGATATTCCTCCACCCACCACCCGCCTTTGTCTCTCTCTCCCCCCCATCCCCGTTCCGACTCCTGATGCATTGTTTCGCTTTCTGTCGCAATTCCAACCTTGTTTTTTTTTCGCCACAAATCTCCCTGGCTGGGGTAATACCGCCTTGGCGAATTCACAGCGTCTCCCAAAAACGAAGAACAACGCCCCAAAAATTCACAAAAATTCACAAAAACCGCGCTGCTATTTTTTGCGATTTTTTGTGAAATGGTTTCCAATTGTGCTATTTTTTGTGTTTTTTGTGAAATGGTTCGCGATTGTGCGATTTATTGTGCGAAATGGTTCGCGATTGTGCGAGCAACCTAACAGGGGAGGTGAAGAGGGCACGGGTCTTAGCCTGATGACACACTGCAACCTCAAGGTGACTGGCGACACCTCTCCCACAGTCTGCGGCGACTCTGCCGTGGCGACAAGGCTTCCTGTCATGGGAGATCGCTGCGTGGATCAACGTGGCACCACCCGTGTGCTCGGCAGGTTGTTCCGGCACCTGTTTTCTCCGTGTCATGCTTTTCGTGAGCGTGTCAGGGATGTTGGCACACGCTGGGGAGGGTTCACATGATGACATAACATATATCAGAAGCACACACCCACGTGGCGCTGTCCTTGGCAGGACTTTGAAAGTGCCGCCTTGATATCCTTGTTGGATAGAACCCTCATATCACACCCTCAATCAGCTGGCGATTGTGCGATTTTTTGTGAAATGGTTTGAGAGCGTGTGATTTTTTGCGAAGCCTGATATTTTTTGTGACGCTTTGCTATTTTTTGCGATTTTTTGTGAAATGGTTTGAGACCCGAAGGGGGTCGGGTACCCCCCCTCTGTCCCCAGCACCAAGGGGGGTAGGGTAGGTCCCATACACCCCAGGGCAAGGATTTGCCTTGCAGTTCGCCACTGCTTGCCGTTTCGTGGATCTCCACGACCTGTGCCGCGCACCTTCGTTAGAGCAGCGACCTCAGGGGTGGGAGATGGCGTGATCGTTGTGAGATCCAAGACGGACGCTGACACACACGGCCAATGTGCGTTGGTCCACTGCCGAGGAACCCTGAGGCAGCACTTCCTGCAGTGGCTGCAGGGTGGCACGGCCCCGGGCCGTGTTTCCCCAGCTGGCGCAGCAGATACAATGCGTACCTTCAGGAGGAGTTGGGCATCACGTCCACCACCCTTTTTTCCATCAACCCAAACCACTGCATCCGCCATTAGTGCCCAAGTGCCAGCACCGCCCAAACGCAAGAAGGCGCAGAAAGTCGCAAAAAGTCGCAGAAGTCGCAAAAAATCACAAAAAATCACAAATTTTGCACCGCGAAATTTTGCTCGGCAGGTTGTTTCGGCACCTGTTTTCTCCGTGTCATGCTTTTCGTGAGCGTGTCAGGGATGTTGGCACACGCTGGGGAGGGTTCACATGATGACATACCATATATCAGAAGCACACACCCACGTGGCGCTGTCCTTGGCAGGACTTTGAAAGTGCCGCCTTGATATCCTTGTTGGATAGAACCCTCATATCACACCCTCAATCAGCTGACGAAATTTTGCTATTTTTTGTGAAATTTTGTGAAATGGTTTGAGATGGTGTGAATTCGACCAGGCGGTATTACCCCACTGGCCCTTTTGCAGATCAAAACAAACTCACAGTGGTGGGGCGGTGATTTGAGCGCTTCCCATATTTTTTTTTCGTGCGTTTTTTTTATGAATCATTTATTCGCAGGTCTTTGTCTGAAAGAAAGACCGTCGTCCCAATGCCTTACCTCCCTGCTCTCTACAGTAGACTCATCACCTGCGTGGGTGGTGAGATTTGCTTTCGGAATACTACGTGCCAGATAGGGTCTCGGCTTCTCGGGGTGGCCTCGTAAAAAGGCAAAGGAAATGGACAAAAACACATCCACCGTCTATCGGAAGAAAATCTCCGTTTTTCAAACGACGAATGCAACGCTCCCGACACCACCCCCCTTTCGTTTTCGAGAACCCGATCTCTCGCGTATTGAGACTAACCACTCTTTTACATTTCGACAACACACATGATGGATTCCGCGGTATCTCACGCGAAATGACGAGCCACACCCGCGCCAGGCAACAAGTTATGAGATGCCACACCGACCTGCCATGCTTTGGACACAACGCGGCAGGCTGATTTCCACCCCTCTCCCCTAATACTGAATCCCTATCATATCCCCCCGTGGTTCCACACCCCCCTCCAGCTCGTGTTTCACTCTTGTTCAGAATGGCAAAGCTGCTGCCTCACTGTCTACGTCTTCTCACTAAACCCCCCTCCCCCCCTACCGCCCTCCCTCCGCCCCCCCCCCCCCCCCCACCTCCCTCGTCGGGACGCGTGAGGAGAACTTAAGTGAAGAGAGAAGGGAGGTCGGCTATGTCCCTTGGTATTCTCGACTTTGCTACCTCTCCGTCGTGGGGTGGGGGGGGGGGGTGTCGGCGTGTGGCGGTGGGGGGGCGGGACAACTGCGTGCGATGCAAACACGGCGAAACCGCAAGGCTTAACGCAATGCAGGCATCGCATGACGCGAAAAAAAA
This sequence comes from Rhynchopus euleeides, assembly GCA_963210315.1. Lineage (NCBI taxonomy): Eukaryota > Euglenozoa > Diplonemea > Diplonemida > Diplonemidae > Rhynchopus > Rhynchopus euleeides. Next base: position 196,151 of record OY723321.1, on the reverse strand, counting down.
GGAAAGGGAAAATACCAGGCCTGGGCGGGGAACGAGCCCTTTTTCCAGGTTTTTTGGGTCGGGGAACCAGGTTTTTTCTAAGAATTTTTACAAGGGATTTTTTGCTCGCCCCCCCACAGTTTCCAGGCGCGTGCCCGTCAGGCGGGACTTTTTCTCTGATTTCTCTCCGCGTCATCATGTGACAGCTCTCGAGTGATGCCCAGAGATGCTTGCGGCAGAGAGTGCCCCTCATGCGCGTTACAGCTGAAAATGAATGAGGATCATCTGGCACTCGTTCTCATCGGGGGTTGTGCTCCGCAGGGACTCAATACACCTTGGCACTCTCGCAGAGCTGGACATGCCAGCAGCTGGAGGACAGTTACAAAGCTGCCACTCCCGACGCCACCCACCTGCTGGCCCCTTCAGGTCTGAAAGCCCAAAAGCTCCCGGGGATTTTTGCAGTGGTGCGCACCATATTCAGCGCAGTAGGATGATCTCTCCAATTTTCCAAAACTGCTGGTCTACTGGTTTGGGGAACGGTCGTCGGCAGACCGTTGAAATGCCCGTGTTAGCAAGGCACACTCACGTTTCAGGTAGCGTGTCGCGTGTCACGCATGTCGCGAACGCGGCAAGTGTACCTCCCAGGTAAGGAAGCCCGACCTCCTGTCCGATGTCAGTCAGGCTTCGAAGAAGCGCTTCATGGATGCGGCGCTGACCTCCTATGCTGCACTGTACCCGGAGAAGTGAGATAGATGGACGGGCACACGCTACCTGGGGGGTCTGGGGGGCGGTGCCCCCCAGCCGCCGGAGGCCACGGTCGCGAACATCTGTTCGTGTGGGCGTACAGATTCTGTGCGAGTTGGCTGCGTCCTCAGAGGCGATTGGAGTGGTTGGACCCCGACTTGATGGGATTCGAAGGACTTAAGTACGAGACGTACGCCACAGGGGGGTCTGGGGGGCGGAGCCCCCCAGCCGCCGGAGGCCACGGTAGTGAACGTCTGGCTCTCCAGTTGGCCAGCAAGGCGAACGGTACGTGGGACAGACTTCCCTTCCATCCTTGTGCGCGCCCTGTCGACTGGGGAAAACTTAGAAAAAGTTTTTTCCTCTGCGAAACAACCTTAGAAAAAAATTCCCCTAACAAAATTCTTAGAAAAAAACTTTTTTCCCCTTACAAAAATTCTTAGAAAAAAAGTTCAGAATCCTGAAAGTGGGGAACAAGCCCCCCAGTTAGGAACAGCCCTGGAAAATACCATCTAAATTCTGTTCATCTTTGCCCCGCCCCCCATAACTTTCAGCAGGAAGAAGGGAATTTGTGGAGGGGGGGAGGGGTGTGTGCCTGACCACGATGCTGCTTCTGAGCGGTCTCTATTTTCAAGCCGATCACATCCCCCCCCGCCCCCCCCCCCATTGTTGTTAGCCCCCATTTAAAACTTTACGTTTTAAACGTTTTAAATGTTTTAAATGTTTTAAATTAAAACGCGTTTTAAATTAATTTAAAACGGAGTTTAAAACGGGGGTTAAAACAGGGCGTTTCTGTGGTGTTTTCACACCAAAAAAAAACATTTTCGGCCAAAAAAAATTTTCCATGCCCCCTGAGGCCCCCCAGCTCATATTCTGGGTGATTATTCCTGCATTCCTGTCACAGCGGACACATTATTGGTGGAAAATAGGTGGCACTGACGTTGTGGTGAGGGTTGCATCAATCGCACCGGCATCAGTTGGCACACCCCCTCCGTTGTTCTCAGGAATAATGCAGTTTGACATCAGCATATTTCTGGAGTGTCGAATCTTCATCTTGCATCACTCGATGTGCACCCTTTTGAGCTGAATCCATGATACAAAGTCGCAGGTTGAAGGCCGGATCACCATGATGGGGATGGCAATGGACCCAGCGAACTCCACCAGCTCCTTCGACAGTCCTGGAAGCACCTTCTGGAAAAGTTGCACAGTTCCAGTTGCCACCTGGAGCCTACCTTTGGCCTGCCCCTCTTTGAGAGGAGCATATCTGTATTCCCTTTACTCTCCTATGGACGCCCGACTTCTCTGATCGAGAGAAGCCTACAAAAGGCGTAACCATCCTCGTCATCTATTCTTTGCCTCCAACTTTCACTTTTGCAGAACGGATCCCGACGAACTCCAAACAGGAAGTGCAGCCAGCTTCATCACGGCTGTGTTCAACAAGACAGCCAGGTGATGTTGTTGCTGTCAGAACGATGGTTGCAGCACTCGGCTGCGCCCCACCTGGGGTTGCTCTGGCTGTTGCCAAGCTAGTGTTTGGGACAATTATTGATCACCTAGCCATTCTCTCGGCACCCTAATGATCGTGGGTAGGCAGCAGGAACCTGCACTCTGGGGGGACATCATCGATGAGTTTCTTTGAAGAAACCGGCGGCTACCGCTGGAGTTAAGGTCCGAAGGGGTCAGTACCACGGGCGCCACACCGCTCGTGTTGGGGCATCGGGTTTCGGTGAAGGCGGGGGCGCTGAGAAAGCGAAATGTACGGAACAAGCAATGATCAACCATACACCAGCAAGTCAAACAGGCACCACCGTTGGATCGTTCGTGCACCCGAGTCTGTACTGTACCATCCTGAATCTTTTCTGGGTGATTGTCAACGATGAGGGCATGAGCTTGCGTCAGGGTGAGCAGAGGAACGGGTTGAGGCCAGGGTGAATGGAGAGTGAAAAGTAGCCCACTTCACCAGGAGGCGAATTTTCGCAGAAAGCCCTGCCACACAGCTGTGTTTGCCTGATCATGCTCAAAAGGCCTGCAATAGGCTATTTCACACAGGGAATTTGTTCACCCATTTGGGACCCCCAGGGAGCCTCAAAATTGGATTTTTTTGCCGAAGATGGCCTCAGATGGCCCAAAACGACCAATTTTGGGTTCCAGAAAAAAAATCGAAAAGTCTCCCCCTATATTTTGCAGGGGTTTTTGCCGTTTTAAACCCCGTTTTAAACCCCATTTTAAATAATTTAAAACGGCGTTTTAAACTTTAAAACGTTTAAAATGTTTAAAACTCGGTTTCTAACAACACTGCCCCCCCCCCTCAGCAAAAACCCTCACTGCTGACACCGAATGATACAGAAATCAATCCCAGAAACAGAAACAATCATTCAAAAATTCGTTCAACAAAAAATTACATCGTTGAGGAGGTTGGGAGACGAAGCTCCATAATAAGGACTGCACCGCCTCTCTGAATTCAATCGGGTGGGAGTGGGTGGATGGTGGAGTGGGAGTCTAATGGTTGTCCACACTTCAAGCCAGCCCTCGGCAAAAGCCCATTGCAAAGGCAAAGCTACCCCCCCCGTGGCGGGTACGGGGCTGCTTTTTGCTTCATGTTGCCCCGAAGCTCTGCCACCCACCCACCCACCCACCCACCCCTCCCCCGCTATTCGTTAGAACACTTGAAACCGGTTACCTATTGTTAACATCATCTGCAACGCAGTGCCGGCAGCAACACCGAGATTCCTCCGAATGTGCTGCCGGGGGTGCATGTGTGAGGGGAGGAGGGGGGGGGGGGTGTGGGCCGGGAGGGGTGGGGCGGTGACAGTGCAGTGGTGCACAGCGTGACCCGTTTCGGTTGCAGTTTTCCCAGTTTATTTTTTTTGCCCTTACATGAACCGACCCGACTCTGAAGCTGCCGCTCCCCACCCCCCCCCCCAACCAGCCCCCCCCCCTTTTGCTTTCCTTTCCCACCACCGCACTGCCACACTCTATCGCACCACCACACTCTATCGCACCATCACCCCCCCCTCCAACAGGGGCAGAGGGTCCGACCCCATATCCCTCCCTCCCTCCCCTACCTCTGCTCTCTCTGCTGATGCTATCCCTCAGCGCTTGCCTAGCGAGCGGTGTGCTTGCGGCAGTGCTGGGGGTCCGTCTGCCCCTATATGGCCCCCACCCTGCAGCCGAGGTGGTGGGTTGGGGCGCTGTGACCACCGCGGGGCCTTTAGAGGGTGACGAGCTGGAGGGGCGGGCGGGGCTGCGGGGCACCGCTGTGTCAACCTCGGCGAATGTGACGGAGTCGCGGTCCGTCTCGCTGTGGGTGCGTGCGGAGGGCAATGCGACGCTGCTCTCCATTACAACGGACAACGGGGGTTGGAGCCTCGCCCTCGACAGCGAGGGTGCGGTGGAGGTGTATATCCAGGGCACCCTTGCAGCGGTGGCTGCAACCAGGGCGGTGTCCACATTCTGGCATCACATCGCCGTGGTTCAGTCGCACCACACCGTAACCTCTGCGGACTTCCTCCGGGTCTTCATCGATGGGAGCGATGCACCGCTGAACTACACCGTCTCAACCTCCCTCTCCTCCACCACGGCATCCCACAGCATCTCCGCCAACCCGGACCAAAACAGCCGCATCACACTATCCGACGTGCGGATCTACAACGGCCTCCTCTGTGCAGCCGAGGTACAGCACCTCGCTGCCGGGCTCCTCCCCAACCCACCCTCGGATCTCCGCCTCCGAGGTGAGGCAACTGCTTCCCGGCAGGGCCCTGGGGCCTTTGTCGGGTGCTTCCTCTTTGAGGACACCGTGGAGTCGGTCAGCGTCCCGACGAGCTCTTGGGAGACCGCCGCCTCCACCAGGCGGTACTCAAACATCGTGGAGTCTGGGAGGCACCGCGGGCTCTACTCTGCAGAGGACGAGCAGCGCGAGCAGGCCCTGGGCGCATGGGTGTCGGCTTTCAACTCTGAGTCCTCCGGGAGCCTGGATGGCTGCTCCGCAGCCTGCAGCGGGTTCTCCCACTTCGGGCTGATGCGGTCCGCCCCCGGGGGGGATGGCAGCCGCAACACCACCGAATGCCTCTGCCGCAACTCGCCACCGCTCGCCTCCGCCGCCCCACCAGGCGGGGATGGCCCACCCTGCGGCGAGCCACCCCTCGGCCCCAACGCCAACATGGTTCACCCTGCACTCTCGGGAACTGAAGGGCATATCGCGGTCTACCTCCAGCGGAGCCAGCTCCGCCAGCAGCAGGTCCCGGCGCTCGCCCTTTGCAACGCTGGGCCTGACGAGTCACCCTTGGAGGACCCCCGCCCCCAAGGCGGGTCTGTCCCGTCTGCCTCTGGCTGGTCGGGCCCGACGGGGGGGGGCACCACACACACCACCCCGTGGCACGGAAAATATCCTGCTGATCTGTCGCAGGCGTCGCAGGTCCGCCCCGACGGCGGGGATGTCGCCCGGCTCACGGGCACCACCGCCCCTATGGCACCCACGCTTGCCACCCGAGCTGAGCTCTGGGAGGCGTTTCGGCTGAACGGGGCTTCCTCCTCCTCCTCCTCGGGGGATGGGTCTACCAGCCACCGCCGATTTGGATGTGCCTTCCCAGGGCTGAGCCCTGGGGTGAACGTCACGGAGAACACCATCCGCTATGAGACTGCCTTTATCCCCGGCACTCTCAGCCTCTGGGTGCTTCCGAGGCACCCTCTGTCGGGCGATGCGGTGCTTCTGAGATGGGGGTCGAGGTTCTCCTTGCGTCTCGCATCCTTCCGACTCCGCGCTGGGTATGACGGGTCGGAGAACTTTGGGGAGACACTCTTCCAGCTGAAGGCAGGGGTGTGGTACTACATCCGCCTCACCTTCACACATGGCGTGCACAGCATGGGAGGTTTCCAAATTTTTGTCGACGGGGTGAAGGCCGCAGAGTTCATCTCAGAGGAGTACATCCCCCTCCGCTCATTCGACACCCTGCGGGTGGGGTCCGATGGGGAAACCATCCCCTCGGCCTTCACCGGAGTGATCTACGATGTGAAGATGTTCCGCGCAGCGAATGTCGCCGACCCCAATATCCCCGACTCACAGCCCTCCTCATTGGTGAGAGAGTGGTGCGCCGACGGCAGCAGCTTTCAGGACGCATCCATCTACAGAGGGGACGGGGTGCCCGACGGCGGAGCCACCATCTCCTCCGACAGGCCGGGGGGCCGGGGGACGGCCGCCCTCCCCGGTGGGAACCCCACACAGCCCCCTCCGAAGAGCTACTGCAACCTCGGGGGCGGGTCTGTCGCGGTTGGGGGTGCCTACACCCTGAACTACCCCTTCTCCGTCGCGGCGTTTGTCAGATTCCCCCGGGGCTGCGGTGCCCCGGGGAACACCACGCAGGCAGCGCTGGGGGCTCTCCTGGGGTGGCGTGACCTCTCCAGGAATGGCTCAACTGCAGACCACCCGCACATTGCGCTCTACAGAACCTCGGGAGGGGATGTCTTTTCGGGGGCCTGGGTGCCCTACGCCAACGCGAGATGGACCCAGACGAGCTGTGGGGACCCCAAGTGGAGGCACCTCGCTGTGACAGTGTCGCCGGATCGGCATTTCAACGTGTTTTTCGACGGGATCCTCACCTACAGAAGGCGTGTCCCGGCAGATCTCATGCCGGAGGGCCTCCCATTTTCCCCCCTGGAGGCGCGGATCGGGGGCCGGTATGACAGAGGGCAGTGGCACGGGAATTCGATCCATATCAAAGACCTGCAGGTCCACCGGGGGGTCCTCTTCACTCCTGAGGAGGTGACAGGTATTGCACAGAGGGCGGTGCGTGGTGGTGGTGGTGGTGGCAGGGCCACACCCCTTGCGGAGGTGCTGTCGCATCGGGTTTCCAACATCGTAGGGCACTACTGTGCGACCCGCCCCAGCTCTGATAGGGGGTTGGACTCAGAGGGTGAACCAGGAATTGAGGAGGATTTTTCTGGGATTTTTGGAAAACCCCCCGAGCATATCGGCTCCGGTGTGACACGCGGGCTGCACGGCGGGTGTGAATTTGACGGGTCTGGCGAGTCCTGCATGACCCTCCCCAACCTGGGCGTCCGCCCTATGGGCTTCACCTTCTCCGCCTGGGTCCGAATCGACAAGGGGAGCCCTGCTGCGGGGGAGGCCTGCAGCAGGTTTGACAAGGAGTTTGCCACCGGGAGCGACACGTCCACCTCGACCCTCCGGAGCAACATCAAACACGGCTACAGCCTCAACATCGGAGAGGACTTTGCAGACCTGGGCGCCCTGCTGTCCCTCCGCGGGGCCTGGGGCTCCGATTCGCAGGGGATGCCGTATCAGGCAGAGGCAACGCTGGGCATCTCCCGCCACTTCTACCCCGTGTTCCGTGAGAGGGATGCCTCAGGGAGGTCCCGGATCTCCGCCCCTCAGGGGAGAGGCGTGCAGAACCTCTGCGCAGGGCAGGACTGGACGCACATCGCCGTGACGTTCAGCCACCAAAATGACATGGCGATGTATATCAACGGAAACCGGGTGAATCTGGTGACAATCCGGCCCGAATTTAACGCATTCTCCTCCGAGGTGACGGAGGGCGGTGCCAGGTTTATCCCCGAGGTCTCCCGGGGCGGGGTTCTGTTTGGGGAGACGACACTCGGGTGTGTCAAGCCGGATGCGGGGGTTTCCAGCGCAGCGTTTCAGGGGGAGATGCACGATGTGATGCTGCTCTCTGCGATCCTCACCCCTGCGGAGGTGAATGCCGCGGCGCGGTCTACAAAGGTCTTCGGGGAGTCACGCCGGCGGAGCTCGGGTGGGGAAACCTCCCAGCTGCATCAAGACGCCATCGCCGCACCTCGGGGGGCAGGGTCGCGGGATGGGGTGCGGTCGCTATGGCCTCTCTCGCCCAAACCCACACCCGCGTCTGCCTCGCTGCTGCTGAAGACCTGCCACGGCAGCACCGGGGATGTTTCCGGGTGGGGGAGGCAGCTTTCTATCTCGGAGGAGGGAACCGCGTTCTCAACTGAGTTTGACCCGTGGTTCCTCAATCAGGAGGTCTGTTCGATGAAGGGGATCGCGAGGCTTCATGTCGAGGAATCCCAAGGGAATGACCTGTTCGACAGGCCGGCAGGGATAACCGTGCTGATGTGGGCGAGGCGTAACACCGACGAGGAATCCGATGCGATCGGCTGCCAGGCGGAGGGCGGGGCTGCCTACTTCACCATGGCAAAATCCGATTCCACCGTGCTGGAGTACCGCGGGGAGGGGTTTTCCCCCAGGCTTTTTGAAGGGTCCTCCCCGCGGTCTGCCCGGGCCGTCAAATCCGCCTCCTTCACCCCATGCGGGGAGGCGCGCTGCACCAACACAACAGGCTGGAGGTCGCCGGCATACCCTATGGATGAGTGTATGCTGTGGGCCCCTCCGTGCTCTGCCGCCAACCAGACCCAGACCTATGCCAAGATCTCCCTCGTGGGGCCTGAAGGGTCTGCCTCAGCAGAAGGGGTTTCGGTTGAAATCACGCTCTTTGAAGAGAATACATGCAACCACTCCTCAATCTTTGACAGCAAACGCCTCCGCTGTGGCGAGTGCCATGAGGGTCTCTCGGTGAACTTCTCAGTGGTGAACGAGATGGGGTGTGCCTCAGCGCTGCTGCAGGCTGATATGGAGATGCGTTTCACAAAGGGTTCCCCTGCAGCATACGGCGCCTCGCAGTCCGCCGTGTCGGATAAGACATATTCGATGTGCGACACGGAGTGGCACCACCACGCTGTGGTCATCCCTGCAAACCGTGTCCAGGCGAGGCTGTTTTACGACCTCCTCCCAACACAGGTCCCCCAGGCCAACGGCAGCACGCCTCTCGACCTCCCCGATTCCTTTGTGGAGCACATCTCCTTCGGGCTGCCGTTTGACAATGTGTTTAACGGGTCGTTCACCAAAGGGCCTGTTTACTCTGATTTTGCCGACATATCTGTGTATGGCTCTGCTCTCTCATATGAGGAGATACTCGAGGAGGTGTCAGCGGGGCTCCTGTGGGTGGAGAGGGTCGGGCGGTGTGACCAGGGGTTCTACGAGATGGAGGGTGTGTCGCTGCAGGAGTGCCGGCGCCGCTGCCTCGCGTCGGCGAACTGCCGCGCCGTGCAGTTCCCCCTCTCTGCGGCACACAGCGAAGGGTGCCGGGTCCACAACGACGAGGGGAATTTCCCATCGTGCAGCTTCGCGCCGGGCACCGCCAACACCACGGTGCACTTCCCGACCCCAGCCCTGCAGCAAGGGGGTCTGACCTCGAGGTTCTGTGCGGAGCTCCTGCCTGCGGCAGGCGTGTTCCGCTCCTACGACACATTAAACTACTCAGTCACACGCCCGGTGGACCACAGCCTCCCCCACTCCGACCCGGGCTTCGGGCTCTGCGACTTCGGGACAGCGGGTGCCATCCCAGAGTATTTCGCCGTGAGCTTCCACGACACGGCTCTCCAGCAGAGGCCGTTTGAATTCACCGTTGTGGCGGAGGTGATGCTGGGGAGGCCCTGCGGCACGCAGGCCAGCGGCGCGTCCACCCCGGGGGCGAATGGAAACGACATGTTCCTCGTTGAGTGGAGCGACGCGGCTTCCCGGAGGCAGAGCGTCGGGTTCGACGCCTACGGCAACCTGTTCTACTCCAGCGGGAGGGGGGAGGGGTCCACCGCCATGGTGCGGACCACTGCGGCCTACCCTCTCTGTTCCATCGCCGGGAGGACCGTGTGGCGCAGCGTCGCGGCGACGCTCTCCCGCTCCGGCGTCCTCACCCTCTACATCGACAACACGATGGTGGCACACTCCGCTGGCATACACCCCTGGTCACGCGGAGGGGAGCGGGTTGCCTTCGGAGGGTCCATCCACCAGACCTCCTCGGGGCTTGCGGGGTATGCCCACAACATCAGGGTGTACAACCGCCACCACGTCGCGGCGAGCAGTAGCACGGGCGACCCCAACCACGCAGGCCGTGCAGGCCAGGCCCTCGAGGAAATCGCGCCACCCCTCCGCCGCAGCATCCTCGCTGTCTGCGGGGGTGTTGCAGGCGAAACCCCTGGGTGGCGCAACGCCTGGAATGTGTCGTCGTCAGACCCCCTCACCGATGCAGGCGGTGCCGGCAGGCACCCCTCCTACAGCTACGGGGTGGAGGGGGCCGCTGCTGGGGTTGGTGGTGGTGTGCTCTGCAGCTTCCCCGCCAACCGCACTGCGGGTGGCGGCGCCCTGCGGTGGTACCCCGGGAGGGGCGCCCCACTCCGCGGGGCGGGGGTCGAGCTGTCGGCGTTTGTCCTGATCCCAAACTGCTCCGGGACCCACCCCATTGCGGCGTGGGAGGGCTCCGCCACACGAGGCTCCGTGCTGTATGCTAGGGCTGGGGTGCTCGCCTACACCGAGAAGCACGAGCTCCTCGCCGACCCCATCCATGTGGTGTCCAGCCCGGGCGCCTCCGTCTGCTCCGACGGGATGTGGCACCACATCGCGCTCCGCATCAGCCCCTCCTATGAAGCCTCGCTCCACGTCGATGGAAATGACACAACGCTCTACTCCCAGGGAGCCTCCCCGCCTCCGCCCTTCCTGGATCCAGGCAGCACCGCCGCCCGCTCCTCCTCCTTCCGCAACTTCGAGGGTCGGGGTGACGGGGGGGCCACGCGGCTCCCGCATGACCCGGGGCTCAACAGCAACGCCCCGCTCGGGTCTGATTTTTCCGTTGCCTCCGCCGGGTTCTTCGGGTTGGACAGCAGCCCGTGGGGCTCCGCGGGGTGCCCGGGGAACTGGACAAAGTGTGGGTCGAAGTGCTACCACGTCAACACCAACGTGTCGAGCTTTGACGAATCCCTCGAGACATGCAGGGGGTACGGCCTCCTCCATGGCTTCGAAGAGGCCTCCCTCGGCGTTGCCCGGTCTGCAGAGGAGCACGCCTGTGCAAAGGAGGCGCTTCTGCTTGCGGGATCCCCCACTTCGGAGGTGTTTCAGGGCATCACGTCGGACAGGGGGTACCTTGCGTACACCGGGCCCAGCTCTGAGGCGGCAGATGAGAGGCGGGATGTGGACTACATCCCATCAGGGAGCAGCCTCGGGTTTGACTCAACATCCCACTGCGGTGCGATGTCCGCCTCATCAGGCGCGTTCTCCTCCGTCAGATGCGCCGCGGAGCGTGCCTCCCTCTGCCAGATGCAACGCCGCTCCTACTTCCGAGGGCAGATCAGCGGGCTCCGCCTCCGATACCTCGCGCCTGGCGAGGCTCACGGTGATGCCCCCCTCCCTTACCCCCCGCAGCGCGGAGCCCGGCGTGGCGGAGGTGCCAAGGTTGGGTTGGGTGAGTCGCAGGTGGCGGAGGTCGCGCGTGCCCTCGGGGTGCTGAACTCGGGGCTGGTGGGTAACCCCGAGGGGGGTGTGGGGGTCACGTCGCCCACCGCGACTGCGAGCATCCCGGGGCAGCGCGGCGCGCTGTGCGATGTGGTGTCGGTGAGGGGGTCCCGCGCAAGCCTTGCAGCGCCTGACGGATCCACCCACACCAACGTCATACCCATCGTGGCAGACTCGGGGAGCTTCGTCCTCTGGGTGACGGGGAAAAACCTCCGGGGGTGCTCCCTGCATGTCCCCCGCAGCACCGTCTACAGCGCACCCTCCTCCTTCACCTATCTGCAGCTCCCCCTGCTGGTGGCGACCTCCACAGCGGGTGGGGGTCACCTCGCCACGGTGTCTGTTTCGGAGTCTGCGGCATCACGTCTCGCATACAACGAGATTATCCCGGTGTATGTGAAACACGACTGGGACCCGTCTCCGGGCTCCAGCCAAAACCCGGAGGGGTATGTCCGGGGGACGAACTTCTCCCTGCTGTACACCACGGCGGTTCCTCCGAAGCTTGTCAAGGGGATGGGCGCGGAGGGGACCCTTGTGCAGTTCCGCGACATGATCAACCTCGACAAATTCCCAGACGCGGTTGCCGGGCTCTCCTCCATCACAGGCGGTGGCGGTGTCGCCGCCACCACCTCTCCCCTCGCCTCTGCCGAGGCCGAGCCGCCCCTCCCCACAGCATCGCAGCGCTGCGGCAGTATCATCCAATCGCACCCCATCGGAAAACCCCACCGCCGGAGCTCCCAAGGTGTCCTCTTCTCTCCCGTGGAGGGCCCTGGGGGTGAGTTCGCCCTCTGCGTCAAGCTGTCCCCAGGGGCTGGGTATTTCTCCGAGGCGTTCCCCGACGGGAATGCCACGGTGCATGTCGCGGGGAGGTGCTATGGGAACGGGGTGTGGCTGCACGGCAGAGGTGAATGCAGCTGCCACCGCAACGAGATGCAGGGGTTTTGGAGCGACTCCTCCAGCTGCAGGCACTGCGCACCCGGGTTCTTCGGGGAGCGCTGCGCCACGGCGTGCAGCCCGCAGCACTGCAGCTTCCGGGGGACGTGCACCCCCTTGGGAGACTGCCTCTGCGAGCTGGGCTTTGTCGGGGCAAGGTGCGAAGAACCACTCCCCTGCTCCCTCATACACAAGGCTGTGAAGACTCCGGAGCTCGGCGGGGCTGGGTCCGACGGGGGTGGGACACCGCCTCGCAGGCCCCTCGCAGCCTACCCTCTGTCGAGCGGTGTGTCCGATTCGGACGGGCTAAACCCCCTGGAGGTGTATAACAACGTGTCGGTCCACACCGATGGATTTTCACATTTTGACAACACGCAGAGCGGGAAGGAGGCCTTCTCCGCAGGAGGCGTGAGCTATGTCGCCACGCCGGAAGGGGCGCTGAACCTCACATCCGGATCTGTCTCGCTGTGGTTCCGCGCCCTGCACAGGTCAAACTACAGCGGAATCCCTCTCCTCTGCATCGGCGCAGCCTCCTTCACGTCTGGCGCCGGCGGGGGTGCCCAGTCGTTCTACAGCACATCCGATGCATGCGTCGTGGTGGATGACGTCCTCTACACCTCCGTGCAGGGCGAGGAGAGGCGCGGGACAACCCACACCGACACCCTGGATGACGCGAGGTGGCACCACCTCGCGCTGTCCTTCGGCTCCCCTGTGGGGGCAACGCTGTATCTCGACGGGAGGGAGGAGGTGTCGTCCGCCCTCGCAGGGAACCTCACAAACTCCACGGTGTTCGGCGCACGGCTCTACCTGGGGGGACACACCGTGGACATGAAGGATGTGGTGGTCACACGGGACGCCTTCTCCGCTGCGGACGCGCTGTCCCTCTACTCTGTGGGCATCGTCGACAGGGATGGGCTCCCCTGCCCCGGGGTCTGCACGGCGGACACCCTTCTCGCTGTCTTCTCCTTCTCACCCTCCTCCCTCCTGCTCGACACGGACCCCGTTAACGGGAAGCGGAGGACGCGCTACCTCGATGCGGACGGCATGCTGAAGGCAGAGCTCTACGATGGGAACGGCGCTGCCAACATCACCGCAGTGCGCGAGTCGGACCGGGCATTCGTCTCCGACATGGATGCTGTGGGGGGCGGCACCTCTGCCTCTGCGAGGGTGACACACCACGCGCTCCGCCTGACAGGGCTGGGGTGCCTCAACACGCGGGTCGTCTTCCCCGAGGATGAGTGGACCATCAGCGCGTGGTTCCGCAGCACAGCCTATTCCCCAGGGTGCCTCTTCGCGTCTGTCTACGGCACAGCCTCGCCGGGGCATGGCTTCGATGCGGTGTCGGACCTGGTTGCCGGAGGCAGCTTGGAGGCTGGCGGGTTCCGCGTCAGCTCCGATCTGTGCATCACGAACAGGACTGACGGTGTTGCGGGGCATGCCGTGGCGTCCACCGTGTTTTCGCACATCCAGGACAGGGTTGCGATGCATAAAGCGGGGTGGCTGAGCGACGGGCAGTGGCACCATATGGTGCAGGCGCACACCTTCGAGGGGCAGGCCGTCTACCTCGATGGGGTGCAGGTGGCACGGTCCAAGCCGGCGCGGCATATGCACCCGCGGTCCACCGTGTGGGTGGGGTGGGGGCATGTCGCTGCGACGGCGCAGGATGCGGCCTACTTCTCAGGGGATGTGTCGGACCTGCGGATCTATGCGAAGGGGCTGAGCAGGCGGGAGGTCGGAAGGCTCTACAGCGCGCTGCGGTATGCGCCTGATGAGGTTCGTGGCACTGTCCCCAAGGGGCCCACGGCAATGAAGCTCGGCAAGGGGTGGATCCCGGTGCGGAAGTTCCCGAAGTAGTGAGGGGAGTGTGGTGTGTGTTCCGTTGAAGGCAAAATGCCCCCCTCCCGCCCTGCGTGTGTTCGCCTTGTAGGTTCGCTGTCTGCGCGGCTGCTCTATCGTGGGTTGCCGCGTCTCGGCTCCACCCCCGCCCCAGCAGGGCTGGCTGTTCCCAGGCACCCTGCCGAGGCACGGAGCGCGTCTTCCGCCAGAGTGATTTGTTGCCTCCCCTTTGGCGTGTTCTTCCTTTTTGATCTTATCCATTCCAGTGCCTGTGTGCCCCTTTGCAGTGCCTGACTGTGTGTCGGCGTGATGCCAGCGGGAAGTTACACGCCGGCCGCCTTTCTATGGTTGGCCCGCATCCCCTTTCCTTTCAACGCAATCGCGGGTGCGGTTTTCTGGCCACGTATTCAGTTACTTTCTGTGTCTGGACATGCCACGCCGGACCCATGTCTGCAGTCATGTGTGTTGTGATGGGTCTGCAGGGGCGGGTCCCTTGCCAAGACCCCCGACCAACCGATATCAAAGCTTTCCAAAACGTGTGTGGATGTGTCGTCAGGGAGTTCACTTGGTGCAGCCTTCGCGACAACAGACCCCTGATGTCTGTGGCGATGGGCAGAAGATACCATCGCAAAGGCCAGTGTGCTCGAGTGGTTTTCACTCCCGCAAAAAGTTGCGAACGCGACGTCTGCAAGGCGGCAGGCACATGCTTTCCAGCAGCCTCCTCCTTCCCAGACCCTCGTGCTCGATGTTCACACACGCCCTGGGATGGCAAATGGGTCAGAATCCGGTCTGCACACTCAAAGCGTGGCCACCACGGCTCCTGCCGTCCTCTTGCGCGACACCAGCCGCTGAGGGCCGTGCGCCTGCGATGATTCTCTCCAATGTGTTGTGTTGCGTCTGCGTTGCGTTGCGACGGTTGGCTAAGAGTTGCCTCCACACATACCACCCTCCCCTCCCCCGCCCACCGCCCCACAAGATCCCCTTCCTCTTCGTTTTTTTTTGAACTGCTCGTCGGCGTACAGCTGCAGCCACCCCCACACCCCTCTCCTGGCAACCCCCACCACAACAGGGATCGTGTTGTCTGGGCAGGCTTATGAACCTCCCTGCAACCCCCACAGAGAGGGCGAAATGGAGCCGAACCGTGCTGCTGAGCGGTGTGGCCGACAGGGGCACGGCACACGACGGCGAGGTGGTTGACACCCTCGAGGCTTTCCTGCAGCAGCAGGTGACCTGCGGGCAGCGCGTCGCGCAGGATGTGCTGGCTGTGGAGCTGTCCACTGTCGCAGGGGCACGGCAGGCGATGCTGCTGCGGAAGCAGCCGTCCCTCCCGCCTGTTCTCTCGGGCATCCGCATGCAGTGGGCACCGGGCTATGTCGACGAAGGGGTGTTCATTCCGATTGCCGGCCCCGCTGCGCCCAAACCCAGCCCATCTCTGCAGCGGACCTTTGATGACGACGGATTTGTCGAGCCGCTGAAGCTGCCGCCATTCCCCCGCATCGCGTGGTTGGAGCAGCGCGAACAGGAGCGGGCCGAAAAACTGAAGCGAAAACGCGAAGAGGACGACCTCATTGCGGAGCAGCTGCGGGCCAAGCCCCCCATGCCGGGCTTCGTGCAGTCTGGATCTGTCGGGCCGCAGGGTGCGGTGCACGCCGCACCGCCGCAGGCGGTGCCTGCTGCTACACAGAGTGTCGCGGTGCCTGGCCCTGCCCCTGCCCCTGCGCCGCAGGCTGAGGTGCTTGATGTCAGCGAGGAATACGACAGGCTCCTCGCGAAGGAGCGTGAGAAGAAGGACAAAAATAGGAAGGCGCAGGAGGCAATTGCACAGGCTGCTGCCGCGGCTGCCAAAGCAGCGGCACGAGCAGCCGCAGCAGCCGCGCTGGCGGCAGGCGACATCGAGGCGGATGGGACGGGGCAGAACGAGAAGAAGCGCCGGCGTGCGGATAGTGACGACATCCCGGACACTGCATCGACTGCCTCTGCTGCGTCTGCCGCTTCGACTGCGTCTGCTGTGCAGAAGCGCCCGAAGATTGCCGACAAGGAGGAGGCCCTGAAGGAGGAGAGCGCAGAGGAGCTGCGGCGGAGGGAGCGTGAGCGGCAGCGGCAGTCGGAGGACCTCCAGAAGCAGAATGAGGAGCTGCTTGCGCAGCTGAACAGGCAGAAGGTGGAGAAGGCGAAGAAGAAGGAGGCGGACCGGGCAAAGAAGGACGCCGCGAAGAAGGTGAAGGCGGAGGAGAAGAAGGCGCGGCAGACATTCCTCGACTTCTCGAAGCAGGTCGGCGAGCAGAAGCGGAAGGGGCGGTATCGCCCGAGCCCCTTCTCGCGCGACATCGAGAAGGAATATGATTCGCACTTCGAAACCGACTTCCCCGACAGGCAGGACAACATTCTGGAGCGCATCAAAAAGGACTTCACATACTACCGTGAGGTGGTGTCTGCCCTGGCGTCCTTCCTGCGGGCACAGAAGGGTTCCGACCTGCGAGACCCTGTCCCGCACCTTAACTTCGTCGCATCGCTTCTGAAGCTGGGCGGGGTGTATCAGACAGAGCTGGTGGCTTTGCTGCCGACCCTTCTGCCGCAGATGCTGGATCAATGCACGACAAAGGCACTCACGTATGTCATCATTCCCCTTCCAGTTGGCGCTTGGCCTGGGTGGGGTGGGGTGGGGGTGTGTGTGTGTGTTATCTTTTTATGCACCGCATCGTTTCGTTTGCCTCCGTTCCTCCGTTTGTTTTGCCGCACCTGCCGCACCACCCCACCCTCACACAGCAAGGCGTGCGAGCACATGCGTGTGGTGTGGCGCGACCTGGTTGCGGAGGACGAGTGGCGTGTGATGTTCTCGCTTGTGTCCAACCTGGAGGTCGACGCCAAGGAGCGCGACGCAGAGGCGAAACGCCGGAAGAGGGAGAAGGAGAAGGCCGCAGAGCGCGAGCGGAGCACCAGGGAGAGGCACCCAGCTGTGCAGGAGGCCTTTGTGCAGTACGCCCCGCCTGTTGCCCCGACGGAGCCTGTTGCCCCCTACCCCTCGATGCACCCCAGTGCCATGTACGGAGGCGGGCTGCCGCCCCAATGGGTAGAGCAGTTTGACCCCACTTCGAACAGGCCGTACTTCATAAACACGGTCACAAATGAGACGACGTGGGTCGACCCACGCACAATGACATCTTCTCTCTAGACTAGATTCTGCAGATATCCCTGCCCGCTTCCTCTCTGTGGAGAGCGGGGGAAGGGGAGCCGATCGGGGGTGTGTGAGGTGAGGGTCTCTTTCCCTTCTTTGTACTGCCTTGGCGCGTGTCAGTCGGTGGCATTGGTGGCGGAGGGGGGGGGGGGGGGTGTGGGGTGGGTGGCAGAGCCGAGACAAGCCCTC
Source organism: Rhynchopus euleeides (assembly GCA_963210315.1). Classification (NCBI taxonomy): domain Eukaryota; phylum Euglenozoa; class Diplonemea; order Diplonemida; family Diplonemidae; genus Rhynchopus; species Rhynchopus euleeides. The sequence continues at coordinate 178,977 of OY723321.1, read as the reverse complement.
TCGGAGCCGGACAATAAAGAGCTGCAACGTGACCCTCGCCACGCATGCAGGCAAGGTCGACACCCCGTGGGTCGGGATGCCAGGGCAGCAGAAACCCCCCCGCCCCTGCCACACTTAGATATTGGCGGGCATCGCAGTCCTGTGCTGTGCACACCACACCCTCCGCATCCCAGAGTATATACACCACGCACACTTTAGCTGTCTGAAACCAGTCAACAGCTGCAATGCTCCACGCGCATGATGCCCGCCTGCAGACGATGCAGGAGAAGTTCGAACGTAGCATCTCTCATGTGAAGAAAGTGCTCGCAGTGGAGCGGAACCCGCAGATGGCGACAGACGTGCATCACGAGTACTACGACAAGTATCGCCTTGCCGAGTTTGTGACAATGGCAGCCTGTGCAGGGCAGCTGATGTGCCTGGAGACGCTGGGGCTGACAAAAGACTCCCTCGTGAAGCTGGCGCAGCAGTCGCGGAGGCAGACCGTCACACTCGCCTTCACCAGCGACGAGACGTGCTCCTTCGATAGGGTAGTGTCGCGGGAAGTGGAGGCGCCCACCTCTCTGGTGACAGACATCCAGAGGACAACCGGAAACACCACCATCAAGACAAAGACCGTCACGACTGTGACGGAGTACTTCTGGAACATCGGGCGGGTCTGCAGGATCTACGCCTACAGAGGCACCGACAAGACGGACTGCGTGGAGCTCTTCTCGGCGTCGTGGAAGACGCAGATTAAGACTGCTGCGAAGGGTTCCCCACACCCGGCGAGGGCGCTTGTGGATGGGCGTGAGACAGACCTGACGTGGCTGCTGCAGGCTGTGTCGGAGGAGACACACCGAGTTGCATTCTCCGTGGACCGCACCGACAAGGCGTGCCACACGCCACGTCGCAACCGCGATGTGGAGAAGGCGCTGGACTGCCTCACTGGCCTGGGCAAGTGGGGCGCCCTCGTTGACGCCTACATGAAGCAGAGCGTGTTCGCTGTGGAACAGGCGACTGGCCTGAACCACGCAGCCTTCACAGCGCACGATGTGTTGGTGCCGGTGCTGCCACTGCTCGAGCTGCGCCCTCACGACGCAGAGGCAGGTGCCGTCGTCAAGGTGTCTGACGTGGTGGGCCTCGCCCCCTGCGATGTGCCGGAACACTGCAAGGTGATGCTCGCAGGTGACCTGGAGGCGCTGCTTGTGGCACAGAAGGAAAGCCTGCAGGCGCGTCTGCAGGATGCAGCGCGGAGCCTGGTGGACTTCACGGGGCTCGTGACACCCGACGGCACACGCGTTGCCATCGTCGGGCAGCACCTCGACGACGTGGGGCAGACTCTCCGCAGTGCGGTGGACTTCATCGAGCTGATGCTGCGCCGCCAGCTCGTGCAGGCCATTGGGAAAGAGGTGACATCGTCGGACTTCACGGAGTACATGCGGTACCACCTGCGCAAGGTGCTGCGCCCGCAGTACGCACCACGCGAGTTCAGCCACGCTGTGCAGCGTGCGGGGCGGAACCCCGAGGGTGTGGTAAGCATCGAGCAGAAGGTTGCCGGCGGCGTCGCGGAGCCCATCGTCACGGTGTCGCGGTGCCTGTCCCCCAGCGAGGCACGCCCCATGAAGTTCTCGCTGAACGCATCGACGGACGTGCGTTTCCACGGGGAACGTCACGTTCATTCCTACGTCTGCCACAAGTTCTGCACAGAGGCGATGCCGTACATGTCGCTTGTCGGCAGGGCACGTCAGTTCAGCGGCTTTGTGCTGATGGTGGGTACCATTGGCGGAGCGGACCTCTTCCTGCCGAAGCACGCCATCCTGCTGCAGAACAAGGACGACCTCACCCTGCCGCTGCTGTTGGAGCAGGTGCCCGCCCCGAAGGAGTTTCAGGATGCCATCGAGTCGCTGTCGCCGGAGCAGCAGCGCTTCGCAAAGGCGTACCGTGCGCTGCAGTTGGAGGCAACGCTGTTCGGGGTGTGTGTCGTGCACATCAAGCCGCAGCTGGAGAAGGTGCTGAACCTGCCCCCCGACAGCCTGGCGAAGGAGGTGCGTCTGGTGCAGGACCTGCTGGAGCTCTTCATCGAGTACCAGATCCCCAGCGATCTGCTGTCCTTCCAGGTGGCTGATACGAGCGACGAAGACGCCTCAGCAGCGGCGAAGGTCGAGCGTGTGCGTGCGCATGTGGCAGGTGTGATGGAGATGATCAAGGGCACGCAGGGCGAGCAGCTGGAGTCTCAGCGCCTGAAGGCGGAGATGAAGCGGATGCAGGATAAGATCGATGGCCTCCAGCAGCAGATCCCCCATACCGTTTCTGGCTTTACTGGCTTCGGTAGCCCCAAAAACCAGCTCATGGACCTTTTTGATTCAGCTCCAGCAAGTCGTGACGGACCCTTTGGCGTACCCTATGGCGCAGCTCCAAAGGGTGGCTTCGGGTTTTGTGGAACTCCAGCAGCAGCAGCAGCACCAGCCTTCGGAGCTCCGGCTCCAGCAGCAGGGGTTGGCTTTGGGTCTGCTGCAAGCGGAGGCTTCGGTGCCTCTGCACCTCCAGCAGCAGCAGCAGCACCAGCCTTCGGAGCTCCGGCTCCAGCAGCAGGGATTGGCTTTGGGTCTGCTGCAAGCGGAGGCTTCGGTGTCTCTGCACCTCCAGCAGCAGCAGCAGCATCAGCCAATCCCTTCGCATCTGCAGCAGCCCCAGCCGCGCAGCCTCAGTCGAACACACAGGAAAACCCCTTCATGGACGACTTCTTCGCCGTGGAGCCCCCGCAGCAGGCAGGCGACACTGCGGCTGAAGAGACGCAGGCCGCCGACAAGCCTGCGGCTGAAGAGGATCCTCTGGCAGAGGACTCCACTGAGGGCGCCTACGACATCAGCAAGCTCCCCCAGCTGCTGGACAAGATGTACCACAAGCTGGACGAAGGGGGCTGCCTGCGACCCACCATCCTCTCACAGGAGGGCGTGTGGCACAAGCGCTTCCGGAAGACGCTCCTCAGCAAGGAGGAGACGGATTCGATGGGTACCGATGCCCAGAAGAAGGAGAAGGACCGCGCCTTCGATCTGCTCGATGCGCTGACACGCTCAGGGGCCCTCGACATCGATTGCGCCACACTGCACGTGGTGGTGGCTGCGACGCACAGCTTCGACAGCACGCTGATGGACACCCTCGTGTGTGAGAACGTCAACCCCATCGAGAAGGTGGAGCGGTCGGCCCTCATCGCTGCCTGTGCCGTACATGCTGAGGCAGCCGTCAGCATGCTGTCCACCCCAGATGCACTGCGCGTCCGCGGGCACAGCCCGCAGCTCTTCATCGAAGGGGGCGCCCAGACAGGCACAGAGTGAGAGGGCGACACAGTGGGGGAGGGGGGTGGGCGGGTTGGCGTGTCGTGTTAGTGCTAGTGTTAACCAACGCCACAAGCTGTTTTTCTTGCCGATGGGATGAGTTGTTCTTCGGGTTGGGGTTTTTACCCACACTTAACCCCACCACACGCTGTTGGCGGCATAGTGCTACCCTTTTCGTGGCAAAAAAATATTGATTCGGTCAGGACGATGCAGGCTGAGCACAGTGCTGCCCATATCGAGCCACAGCCTGCATGGCGAGTGGAATGAGGTCAAACCTGTGTTCTTTTCTGTTTCTTCTCTTCAACGTCACTACCCCCAGTGGCCCGTCCCATCCCCTGCGCACAGGCCGTACACTTCTCCTTTAGGCCTGAGACTCTATCCTGTGAGAGAACTTTTGAGTGAAGGATGGGAGAGGTAGACGCTGTGCCTTACCCTTCTCCGCCCTTCGCCACTTCCCCCCGCGCACACCCCCTCCCCACGTTTTGTTTTTTTTTGTTCCTGTTTTATTTCCCTTTTTTTTGCAACAAAAAACGCAAAGGCATGGATGTGGCCTCAGCCGCTTTACTGCGAAACCACGTTTTCCTCCCTTCTCCCCCATCACACCTAGCTTGGGGCTGCTTGGGAACTTCCCCCCTCCCCATCTCGCATTTCATGATCTTCTCCATCCCTCTGCCACCCCTGCTGTTCTGAGGTGCAAACGAGATCCCGACTAGATGAATGCACCTCTGCCTGGTGTTGAGATTCGGCGCGATCCTGCGGACTTGCCCTCACCCCCTGGCGTGACATCGTGCACGTGCCTGGGTGCGGCCAGCAGGAATGTGTGTGTGTGGTTATAAAGTTTTAAGGCGGTGTCGCCCTGCACGGGCAGTAGCACCTCCCCTTCAGTATCGCACTCCCGAAGGATTCCCCAACACGACGTGACACCGGTTTCGATGTGTGTGTGTGTGTGTTGTCCTGAGCGGAGCCACGCAGGGGGGTAAAAACGAAAAAGAAGACACGGAACGACTCACAACGCAGGACTGTGTGTGTGTGTGTTGATCACTTTTTAAGGTAGGTTAACCCTGCACGGGTCCTAGCCCACCCCTGTGTGAGTGTGTGTGTCCATTTCTGCCGTTATCGATGTGACGCTCGCCCCCACATCAAGGAGGAGATTGACGGTACAACTGTCTGCGTCGGTGGAGACTTTGTTTTTGGAGTTTTTCAAGGCTTTCGGAACTCGATTGTTCTGCCCCTCCCTTGTGGAGCGCGGCGCAGAGGGCCTTCTTTGCTTCTCTCTGTGCCTAGCCGCGTGTTATCACTTTCTGTGAGCCCCACCCCACCTCCCACACACAGTCCTTCTCCCTGGATGTGCTTTTTTCTCTCCCCGTGGCTCCCCCTTCCCCCCACCCCTTTCTTCCCCGCCTTCGAAGTTGGGGGCGCAATAACGAGATCAACGTCCAATTCGCAGGAGCTGTCCTCTCATCGCCCCCACCCACCGCCCCCACCACCCTCCCCCTGCGAACGGCTTCGCTACGGCTTTGCTATCTAACGGTATGGAAACGTGACATCCCCAAGAGTTGGGGCAAAGTGGGGCGTTGTCGGCTCGACAAGTACCGGTTGTCGATTTAGGCAAGTGGTCAGTTGTTGAGTTTTGTGTCGAGTTTTCAGTTGTCGACTCCACTAGTGGTTGCCAACACTAGCGCACCGTGACTGCGTGGGAGCGCTCCCTCACCCACACGCACACCTCACAACTCACAACTCACACCCCGCCACATCACAGAAGCAGTGCGGTTCCTCCATCCCGCCCCTCCCCAACCCCCTTCAGTTCTTCCCCCTCCCGCCTCAGAAATGAGACCCGCCCACTACACCCGGAGGAATCCCACCTGCTGACAACCCCGTTGCATCGCCGCGCAACAGTCTACCTCACCCCCCCCCCCCCACACGCGCCAAACAAGGGGGAACCCATCTAGCACAGCAGCAGAGAGAGCGAGAGGAGGGACAGAGGCAGAGGGAGGGGTCCAGCAGAGCAGAGCCTGCCAGCAGAGCCTGTGAAAGCCTGCAACCCCTGTTCTGCTGCCCGGTTATTCTTCTTCCCATATCTCACTCCTGCGGCGCTGACTGTCTGCCGTATCTCGGGCAGAGGAGCGGAAGAGAGGGGAGAGGATGACCGGGCGGAGCGTATCTTCGAAGGAGCCGATTTCCCAGCGGCAGGTGTGGGCGCTGTGCACAAAATGTATAGACACATTCAACCCGGGGTCCCACACGGTGGACAGCCACGCGAAGGAGCTGATCGAGGCATACAACGAGGTTCCAGGCAACCCCCCGCTGGACCCCGACAATGCGGACTTTATACGGCAGGTGTTCTACGGCTGCACGCGGTACGCCCCTATGCTGGGGGCGTGTGTCTCCTCATACCTCAATGTGAAGCGGAGGATGAACGACTGCCGGACGCCCCTCCTCGTCCTCCTCTACCTTGCGATGTTCCGCTTGGATGAGGTGGGCGTGCAGGGGCTTAAAATTCTGGCGAAGGGCGCAACCAGCCCGAGCACCGTTGCGGAGTTCTTCACGTTTGTCTTCACGCTGGACAGCGCGCAGCAGCACGTCCTGCCTCTGTGGAAGAAGGTGTTTGATGATGAGTATGTCGACGGCACGCTTGCTGCGCATATCACAGAGCACTCGCCTGACCTCCTGGCCCTCTCTGAGGAGTTCATGGGCCTGCAGAGCGGGTTGGAGTCGAAGAAGCAGGCGCAGTTCGGCGGGGCGCGTGTCGTGGGGAAGCAGGGGACTGCACCCCAGCCGTTCCAACTGTCGCAGACAAACCGCACGGCGCGCAGCGTGCTGCCCCCAGACTCCTCGGCAGGCCGGCAGCAGCGCTTCCGGAGGCCTTTGGAGGATCGCGACATCGAGGAGAAGGTGGAGGCGATCTACGCCTATAAGTCGGGGCATATGGCGTCCACCGTGCCCAGCTCTGTGGCGAAGGAGAACCGGACGAAGGAGGCTGCCATCCCCTTCAAGGCACCGCAGCTGCACTCGCTGCAGCGCCCGCAGAACACCGAGACGGTGAAGCGGCGGGTGGCGGAGGCGGAGGCTGTGTCGGGGCGGGTGCCCACCCTGTCGCCGTCGGAGGTGCGCCGCAGGATGGAGCGCAGCCCTGCAGAGGTGCCGCGCCCCACCGCAGCGGCGCTGCTGCGTGAGGAGGCTGTGTATGTCAGGAAGGCGCAGGAGGAGGAGGCGGAGGCCAAGAAGAAGGTGATCGAGCTGCGGGATGACTCGGAGTTCCGCGCCTGGCAGCATAAGATGCAGACTGCGGATGAGACGGCGGCGAAGGCGGCGGTGGCCATGCGGAAGGTGGACATGATGCTGGCCGATGAGGAGGCGCGTGCCACGCGCAAGCGGGAGGAGCAGCGCCGCGCCAACATCGCCACCAAGATCAAAGAGGAGCTGGCGGAGCAGGTGTCGGGGTTGAAGCGTGAGCAGGAGCAGGTGCTGCAGGACAACCGCACCTTCGTCCACAAGCAGCAGGAGCTTCTGGATGCGGGGCGCACCCGCGCCCTGACGCAGCTGCGGGACGAGAGGGTGTCGAATGCACGCAACGTGAAGGAGGAGGACAAGCTGATGGAGCTGAAGGCGGCGCAGAACATCGAGCTGGAGATCCAGCGCAAGGCAGAGCTCATCAAGCAGATCCGGGAGGAGGAGTATAAGAAGCGGACGATCTTCGATGAGACGACCGGGACGGCGACAAAGCGGATGTTCAAACGCGACTTCGACCCCGACAGCACGATGGGGTTTGGCACCCTGCATGAGATGTCGCTGACGGAGCTGCGGGGCAAGCTGCAGGAGACGAAGTCAGAGCGGGAGAGCATGACGGCTATCAAGCGCGACACCATCGAGCGGGGGAGGGAGGATGGCCGCAGGCGCAACGAGCAGCGCCTGGAGGAGGTGCTGAAGCGGCGCGCCACCCGGCACGAGGTGGGTGTGTCGCAGCGGCGGCGCAAGCAGGAGGAGGAGCGTGCCGCACGCGAGCAGCAGGAGGGCAAGGAGCGGGTGCGTCTGCAGGCGCTGCAGGCGAAGCTGCAGGAGAAGCGGGAGCAGCGCATCGCAGATGAGGAGGACCGCCGCATGAGGGAGAGGCAGCGCGCGTTGGACCAGGAGCTGCAGGCGGCGGATGGCGGGGCCATCGAGAGGAAGCGTTGGATCGAGAAGGAGCGGGGGCTGCAGAATATCGCGAAGAAGAAACAGATGGAGGGGATCCAGACTATCAAGACGGAGGGCAGGACACAGTCGAAGCTGCACGACCAGCGCGAGCTGTGGCTCGACACGCAGATCAACGCCACGCAGAGGGGGCGCCGCCAGCAGCAGCAGGACCTCAAGGCTGCGTCGAAGCAGGCTTCTGACTTCCGCGAGACAGAGTTTGCGTCGTTGCGCCTGGCTGCCGCGACACAGGTGTGGCCTCACATCCGTGAAATTTGAAAAATAATTATTTTTCGAGGATTCTCTGACATCTCGTTGCAAGCCCAACACTGCAGTTGCGACACTTTTACTGTTGCGTTCGGTGGTCTCCTCGAGGAAGCACTTTTCTTGCTCTGGTTTCAAACACACATACGCACACACAACAGCATGCCAAGCAGACGCATAACATGAAGCGGCACAAGCAGGGTATCGATGCGATCGCAGACGCTGTGGCCGACCTCAGCCTTCCCGCAGTAACTGTGTGAATGTCGTCTGCGTCTCCTACCCCCCACCTCCGTGCAGGGCGTGTGCCACTGGCCAGTGGTGCCCGCACGCCAGGGCTCCCGTGGGAGGGGGAGGGGGATCAGAGATCTTCCCCAATCCCCTTGCCCCCCCCCTAGGGGGGGTCAAATGGGGGTGACAACCACGATTTTTCAAAAAACCGGCGCAGAGGCCCCAAAGCCCCCGTAAACCCTCCAAACCCCCCCAGATCGGTCCGGAAACCCATCGAACCCCACTTTTCCACCATTCCGGGCACCTCAGGTGCCCGAATTGGGGTACCTAAATTTTGTGCCACCGTTTGGTACCGGACAGTGCCACTGTGTGGGAGGTTGGAAAAGAAAATGCCCCAACACACCACATCTGAGGGTTGCAATGCATGTTGCTTGCCAACCACGTCATCCGGTGGGTGTCAGGCGCTATGTAGGTGGCATGAGCCAGGTCTTCGATGTGTTCTGGCTTGTATATGTACCTCCCTGCCTGCGGCACAGGCACTGCCTTTGTCCCCCACACCAGCCACAGAGAGCGTATTGTACTCGGTCCACGGTTGCTGATTCATTGTGATGCGTTGTATCCTCGAGTGAACGTCACACACTAGTGGCACCACCACCCGCCATCCGAGAGCTGTATTGACTTTGCGCCCTTCCGTTGCATTCACCTCGCCACGCATATTGCACCGTTCAGTACCAGTGCTCTTGGGCCAGGCAAAGTAGACCGCAGCAACTACCAATTCTGGCACAATGGGTACCACGACAGCGCACTTCGTGTGTTCCCGGAATGTACAGCTCGTGTTGCAACAGTCGTTGTCAACACATCCCGGTTGTGGAGCACTGCTGCACAGGAATCACACGACCATCTGGACTTGTTCCGTACCTACAGGCAGCCTCCCGGTGCATGGTGGCAGGGAGGTACATATACAAGCCAGAACTCATCGAAGACCTGGCTAATGCCACCTACATAGCGCCTGACACCCACCGGATGACGTGGTTGGCAAGCAACATGCATTGCAACCCTCAGATGTGGTGTGTTGGGGCATTTTCTTTTCCAACCTCCCACACAGTGGCACTGTCCGGTACCAAACGGTGGCACAAAATTTAGGTACCCCAATTCGGGCACCTGAGGTGCCCGGAATGGTGGAAAAGTGGGGTTCGATGGGTTTCCGGACCGATCTGGGGGGGTTTGGAGGGTTTACGGGGGCTTTGGGGCCTCTGCGCCGGTTTTTTGAAAAATCGTGTTTGTCCACGTAAAAGGGTGGCATTTGACCCCCCCTACCCCCCCCCCCCCCCCTCACCGCAACCCCCCCCCCCCCCACCCCCTATGCCGCAGCTTCCGCTGCAGTGCGTGCTTCAGCAAGAGTGCCGAGGGAAGCCCTGAACCGACCTCCTCCTTCCCCTAAAACCCTTGAGTTGATGGCTGTCCACTTCCGTTTGGTTTAGTTTTTCCACTCACAGAGAGGCCGTCCAGCCAGCCATCGACAGGCTGACAGCAGGTCTGAAACACAACGGCGATGGGTTGGTATGAACGCATCATCTCGATGGACGGGAAGCTGCAGGGGAAAGCGCGCAGCAACAGGCGGCTGCTATTCCTCATGAGCTGTGTGATCGGTGCGGCTCAGGTTGCGATGATCCCTACGACTGACATGTATCCGCAAAGAGCTGTAGGCACCTCCCTGCTCCTCGGGGGCCAATGTGTGATGATCGCCCTGTGTGTGTGCGGCGTGCACCTGACACACATGATCGTGCGTGCGTACGTCGTGGTGTTTGCTCTCGCCATTATGTCTTTGGATGTCAACTTCCGCAGCCTCACCGGCCAGCCTGGGTTGTGGCCAGCCTTTGTGCTTCTCGCAGACCTGTCACTGGTGGTCGGTCTCGGCAGTCGCTTCGCCACATGGTTGACAGCAGTCGCGGCCCTGTGGGTTATCATCAGCTTTTTGGAGGCCGTCCTGCGCTTCGGGCTGTTCGACCTGCCTGGCTCAGCACCCACCTCTCTGAGGTGGGAATTCATTCGACCTGCTGTCGAGTGCACAGACCCGCCGTGTCCGGTCAGTGCAGGGAAGGGGATGTATCAGGCGCAGACCTCGCTCATCGTGCTGCTTGTCGACTTCGTCGCCACACGTGGGTTTGCCGAGTCTGCCGAGAGGGAGAAGGCGGTCATGGCACGCACTATCGAGACTGTAGAGGCAATTGCACAACTTCTGGCGGGCTACGACGTCGACACCGTGGCAGAGATGCTGCAGGAGGCGGAGGGGCGGCTGCCTGCAGCGATGCACGAGGCGCTTCACAGGCTGGCGCAGAACCTGCGTGCGTACCGACCATACCTCCCTGCCATGCTGCTGGAGGAACATCATCACTCGCCTGACGGTGCTGAACCCTGTGTGCCACCTTCCGCCGCACCCGGTTCAAAGAACGAGCGTGCGGCAGTCGTGTTCACAGACATCCGTGCATCCACATCGATCTGGGAGTCGGCACCCGAGGCGATGAAGAAGGCGATGGTAGTGCACAACGCGGTGATACGATCTGCGCTGTCTGCGTGGGGTGGGTACGAGGTCAAGACCATCGGGGACGCCTTCATGGTTGCGTTCGAGGATGCACATGCAGGTGTGTGCTTTGGGCTTGCCGTGCAGGAGAATCTGCTTGCGGCGGAGTGGCCTACTGCGCTGCTGCAGGTCGAGATCTGCAGCCCGACAGAGCTGTGGGGTGGGCTGACGGTGCGTGTCGGTGTGAACGAGGGTCCTGTGACGTTGGAGACGAACGCGCTGACCGGGCGTACCGACTACTTCGGACTCACAGTGAATGTGGCTGCACGCCTCGAGTCTGCCTGTGCGCCTGGTGCCGTTGTGGTGCCTGCCGAGCTGTGGGCGAGCGTGCGTGGCGTGTCCGGGTGTGTCGGTGCCTATGCAGGCAAGGCGGTGCGCACCGACCTGAAGGGTGTGAGCGAGCCTGTGTCTGTGTGCAGCGTGTGGCCTGCCTGCCTGCAGGGGCGTGAGAACCATTCTCTGCAGGCCCCTGCAGCCCTGCCATGCACCAAATCCGCCGGTTCGGCTCGAGCCAGGTCTTCGGCGTGTCTGCCTCAGGGAGCTCTGTTTTTCGACGGCACACAGCAGGACGCAACTGTGGCAGTGGTGACACTCAGCAGCATGTCTTTCGGCGAAATCGACAACGGGTTGGCGGGGACGGTGCCACTGCTGGAACAGAGCGACGGTGTGCTGCTGTCTCTGCTCGGCAACAATTTCTTCATCGGGTGGAACGTCGGGAAGCAGAGGGCGGCACATGCGGAGAGCGCACTGCGGTTTGCAAAGCGCGTGCTACATCATGGTGAAGGGCAGACAGTGGCGACGCTTGGGATCGCGAGCGGGACTGTCGAGCACGGGGACGTGGGAACGGCGCGACAGCGCTTCGTGACTGCGTCCGGGGGTGCTGTGGAGACGAGCCTTGCGCTGCGCCGTCTGGCGCTGTCGATGCACGTGCGGTGCCTGTACACGGCGGAATCACTCAGGGGTGCTGTGCGTGAGATGCTGCATGCCACCACAGCGCGTGTGCCACAACACGACGGCCCTGGTGGCGTTGTCTACGAGATGGAAGTCTTGCATGCTCAAGATAGTGTCTCCTGTCAGGGTCCCAGGGTCTGAGCAGCACTGCCTCATCCGCACGCACCGGAAGCCCATCCCAAGCAGCAGACTCTGCTGCATGCCATGACCACATCAACTGCCCCACAGCGCAGTGTCCGAGGCGGGCGTCAGGTCCTGGCGCGTTTCGTGACAGCAATTTCCCCGTTACAGCGCCCTGACCACTCCACTCTAACGGGTCGCCGCCTGAACGCAGCACTGCCGCCCCCCAGGGGGGCGAAGGGTTGCAAGCATAGCCGGCCTGCCCACTCCCCCGCCTTCAGCCGGCAGTATCTGCGGCTGATGGAGCGGGATGGCGGTCCGTCCCACCCACCCACGGATTACTTTGTGCTCCAAGTCTGCATTCCAAGTTCTATCGTCAAGCGAGCGCTGAAGGCGGCGACGAAGCATGCAGCCTGTCTCATGAGTGTCATGGTGGAGGGCCAACAAACCAGAGAACCATTTCCATGGTTCTCTGGAAATGAGTGGCTCAAACGAATGGAGAAAATGAAAAGACAGTGGGGGTCTTCGCTCCGGGTCAATTTGGGTCAACTTGGGTCAATTTGGGTCACCCTGGGGTTTTTCACCTTAGGAAAATGGGGGGCTTCGCTCCGGGTCAATCTGGGTCAGCTTGGGTCAGTGACCCGGAGCGAAGCCCCCCCTTAGGTGACCAAAAATAGGTGAAAATTTTTGCCTATTTTCCCTTGTGTCAAACTTGGAGTCTGACCCAAAAATCGGAATCTGTGACCCATGGTTTATATGGGCAAACCTGAAAATTTCCGACTTTTTCCTCAATTTTTCCCACTTCCTGGCCATACCTTTCCCGACCCAAAATCAAACAAATGCAGCGGAAAATGGCCAAAAATAGGCCAAAAAACCCCAAAATTTTTTCCGGGGGGCTTCGCCCCCCGGACCCCCCACGCCACACGCACCTCCCGGCCGGTGGCCGGTTCGGTCGTCGTCGGCTGCGCTCAAAGGGCGTGCGGTAGCCGACGCCCTTTTGTGCTCGCCTCCTCCTCCCACACTTCAGTATGTCGTTTCATGTGAGTCCGTGTTCCTGCTTTGTTCTTCTGTCGACTGGGACGGGCCAGTCCTCGTGGGTTGCCGCCCGGTGTGTCCTCCCCTGGGACCCCCTCCTCCTCCCACCACTTGCATCTGGTTCAGCTTCAGTGAGAGCTGAGCGGGAGCCATACTTGCTCTCTTGGACCAATTGTTCGCAGTCCTGCATCATGACGAGTTAGGTATTGCCCAGTCGCAGCCATCCCCCGTCCCAGGTGTTCTCCCGTGGGCCAGCTCACCATCTGCAGGTCACCCCGTCACACACCAGTGGGCAGGCCCTGTCAACGAAATCGATGTGACTGCTCTTGCCGCAGGGCAACGGATGTGGGCCTGCATTGCATCCTGTTGCCGCTCAGTTCTGTTCCCACCGGAGCTTCTTCTTGCGCCGCAGATCGAACAGCCTTTCGTGTGGTCGGCGCCGATCTTGTATAGAACGTAGGCAGTAGGCTGCTGTGGGTGACCTGCAGGTTACCCGTCCCTTTCGTGTAGGCAGCGCGAGAGGTGCGATGTTTTTGTGGGAGCACGGCAGCTGCCCCACACTCCATGCTGCTCTCTTGTCTGCTGTTTATGTTGAACAAGGTCTGGCTGCCAGTGATCTCGCTGGGGGTCGGGCAAACTAAAAAAGAGGTCGGGCACAGGGTGGCCGAGCTCGCGAGAAAAAAAGTGCAGCCCAACCCCGCCCCGACTTCCCGTGGTATGATGCAAACAGGATCGAATGCACGGCCACAGAACATTTTCACCCAATTCGAGAGGCACCGGATGTTGCTGCCTTTGGTCGTCCTGCTGGATCAAAAATCAGGAATCCAGCCCCCCAGCCGCCGGAGGCCACGGTAGTGAACATCCTGAAAGTCTTCGAAGGCTAGTCCCCACACCGGTTGGTGCTGTTGCACATTCCAGGCGGGGATGGTCCTTCGCTTGGGGCATGATGAGGTGCGTTTCGATGAACACCATCAAGCCCCCAGCATGCCGTTGGGTTTTCATACGCTGCGGCGCATGAAAACTCGGCCACAAGGCCGAACCCAAAAGCCCCAAAATCTGACCCGGGAGGTAGGGCCGAGGGTAGGGCCATGCCACCCCTGGCGGCCCACCCTCCCAAACAATTACAGAAAAAGGGAGGTGGGGCCGCGGCCCCCTGCCAGCCCTGGCACGGGATCACTGCTGGCGGGTAGTTCAGGCTCGTGGCCCTCCTCGTTCCGATAGCCCCTCGGACATCCAAATGATTCACGTGCAGCAGCCCATGCGCAGAGAACGGTGTGCCGTCTTGTACAGCAACTGTTGGACAACTGTTGAAATCGTTTTTCACCAAAAAAAAATCACTCTGCGGGCCAAGTCGAAGATTTTTCTGGGGACTTTTGGTGTCCCCAATTTTTCAATTTTCGAAAAATATGCTCACTTTGCTAAACTGGACCCAACTCCCCACACTCTTTTTTTCCGACTTTTTCACGGGTTTTTTCCGGTTTTTTCCGGTTTTTTTTGGTTTTTTTTGGCGGATGGAGCGAAGACCCCCAGTCTTTCATTTCAGGATGATAGCCGCAGGCATCCCCCACCACCTTAGCCCCCTCATCGTCCGCATCAGAGGCCACACCAGGATCCACCAGCCACCCCCACTCCCTACCCTACAGACGGCGGCAGAGGGAGGCCCCACCCCACCCCCAACTGCCACAATGCGTCGAGCCAGATCTCCACCGCCGCTGCACCAGCTCATGTCGGGACACCAGCCGCCACCTCCCGCTGTGGACCAGGTGCTGGCCTACGCACAGTGGGTGGGCCTGGACCTGGCAGCCCGCAGCGACCTGACCTGGATTGCGGAGAAGGGGCTGAGCGCACCCCTCCCGGAGCACTGGGTGGTGTGCAGCATCGACGAGGAGATGCGCGGGAGGGACACGAGCACCGATGTGTACTACTTCAACGAGACGACGGGGGAGAGCCTGTGGGACCACCCCCTAGATGAGGTCTTCCGGGAGCTCGCGCGTGTGTTCGACGACGCCGACCCTGTCGAGCACGAGGTGGTGATGAAGATACGCGAGGCAAAGATGCAGCACATCCACCGCCTTCAGGTTGAGGACGCGCTCTCCCTGCCGCACAAGCCACGCCCGAAGCTCGGGCGGCGTGACGGGGATGACCCTGTGTCCCGCGAGGCTGCGGCACAGGCCACCCTCGAGACGACATCCTCGGGAGCACAGGCGGAGGTGCCGCAGAGCGCCTTCGGGACACAGACCGAGGTGGATGACTGCATGACGCACGCGCAGTGCGACCCGATGCCGGTTGATATTGCTCTGATGACATCGCCCCTGACGACCACCGCGCAGACCGCGACTGCGTCGCAGCTGCAGACAACCGGTGTGACTGTTAACACAACACCAGGGGTGCTGGCGTTGACACCGATCCATGTGGCATCGGCGGCGCATTCGGTGAGGCTGCGGTCTGGAAGCATGTTGAGCACTTTCAGGGCGAGGGGTGCCGTGCCTCTGTCGCCAACCGAGAGCCAGTTTGAGGATGACCTGGACAAGACAGCGACGCAGACGAAGTGCAGCGGGGATGGCGAGAAGGCGGAGGATGAGGGGTGCGACTTCACGCCGCATGCCTCCGTGATCCCGCCTGGGGCGCTGTGCGACGAGAACCCGACTGCGGAGGCGCTGATGAAGGAGATGGTGGCGTCCTTCCAGTCGCAGCTGGTGGACCACAAGAAGGAGGTGCAGCTCGCCATGCAGCAGGATGATGAGAATGCGCGGCAGCTGGAGGCGATTCTCTCAGGCGGTGTCAAGCGCCTGCCAGAGCCTGCACGCACCTTCCCCCCGCCCACCAAGAAGACAGCTTTCCATGTGATGCGCAGTGCAGCACGGTATCCGTGCTATGCGCTAATCTTCATGCTGCACGTCAGCATCTGCATCGCTGTGGCGCTGTGGCTGCCGAGCCTGCTGAACACAGAGCTTGCCACACTGATGTCCCCCCTGGGGGACAGTGAGCTGTGAGCCCCGGTCGAGGCTTCTGTTCTGTCGAACCGAACCAGTGAACGAAATGTGTATGTTGTGCGTAGAGTAGACCGTATTGGCGGCAGTGTGAGGGCTGCTCGGACCCCGTTATTGCCTCAGGATTTGCCCCCCTCCCCCCCCGCTGGTTCCCCCCTTTTTTTCTGATTTGCAGACGCACTGTGTCTCAGATGTGTGCCGCTGCTTTGTTCAAGGGGATGCGCTGTCAGGGTTATGGTTGTTTCTCAAATGCGGAACCGTCTTGTGTGAGGTTATGTGGACAGCAGCCGGTCACTCGCAAGTCTGGTGACCAAAGGGATCGCCGCACAATGCACCCGCCCTCTGGCAGTGATATTACACACAACAACACAACACATTCAATTGAAACAATGCTGCGCACGCTGGCCCTGCTGGGCGCTGCCATGGCAGCGCATGCCACGGTGCTGTTCCCCGACAGGGGGAACTGCCGCACGGACGGGGACTGCAGCAAGGGGTACCACTGCGAGATGCCGCACCCCGGCGAGTGTAGTGACTCAGTGCCGCTGCTGGGACGCTACCAGGACTGCGCAGCGCGGCCGACGTGCTGCGAGGAGGGGCTGAAGTGCGTGTCGCTGCTGTTCGCCAGCCGCTGTCTGGAGGAGGTGCACTACCGTGGGAACTGCGTGGTGAGCCCGCCGCCTGTTGTGCCGCAGCCTGTGGTGCGGAAGTCGATCGACAACCACAACGGGCTGCAGGTGAGCTACCTGGAGTGCGGGCAGCCGTTCGCAGGCCCTCTGGTGGTCTTCCTGCACGGGTTCCCGGAGCTGAGCGACAGCTGGCGCCCGCAGCTGGAGTACTTCGGGGCGCGTGGGTTCTGGGCTGTCGCACCCGACCTGCGCGGGTTCGGGGAGACCACCGGGGGGGACGGCACCGTGAAGTCGATGCAGGTGTTGAACCTCGCGAAGGACACGGTGGGACTGCTGCAGGCGCTGAACACCACATCGGCGGTGCTGGTGGGGCACGACCTGGGGGCGGTGCCGGCCTACTTCACGTCGCAGTTCCGCCCAGACATGGTGCGTGGGGTGGCACTGGCGTCACTGCCGCTGGGTCTGCTCCCCCCCGTGATGGACGCTAACCCGTTCGCACAGGAGGAGGCGTTCGAGGCGCTGCTGGGCTCTGTGGGGCTGGCGTCGTACCAGTCGTACCTGCGCACAGGTGCGGAGGCGGATGTTGCTGCCGACCCTGAGGGGTGGCTGCGCAAGATGTACTACCTCGGGTCTGCAGAGAGCGGGTTCCGTGTGGACGTGGCGACGGGGCAGCTGTACCCTATTGCCTACCCTGCTGCGGGTGACCTGTTCATGTACGTGCCCAACCCGGTGCCGGAACAGCCGCAGTTCGCAGAACTGATCAGCCGCCAGGCACAGTTCCTTGCGGCGTCTGGGGACAAGACGCCGCTGACGTACTACAACGTGACCTACCTGGATGTGCAGCAGCTGTTCACCGGGCGCACCGCACAGCTCCCGTACTACTTCATCGCAGGCGAGCACGAGTTTGTCAACGGGTACGAGATGCTGGAGCAGGTGCCCGGGTTTGTGGGCAAGGCGCGTGTCCCGAACTCAGGCCACTGGCTGCAGCACGAGAACCCGGACGCCACGAACGAGCTGCTGCAGGTCTTCCTGCAGCGTTTCCAGTAGAATGCTCAACCCATATCTAACGACACCTGCCCACACGTGTCGTCTCCGCAACAGCTCTCTCGCACACCTCAGCACGGGTGGCCAACACAACCTGCTGTTCGAGTGTTACCACCCTCCCCATTTCTCTTCCACCAACTCTAGCAGCAGACTGTTTGCAACCTCCAACACTGATACGAAGTATCGAACTATTTATGCGCGTGCCCACTGCATGCTGAGCCCTGCTGCCAGCCTTCCTGGCAGTTGCGCCAACCATACGAACCCTCTCCGCACAATGCTATTGTACATGCGATATCCTGCCAGCACAAACAACTGGGTGATTCGTGTCGGGCCCGAGTATAGGTGGAGTCTCTCAAAACTTCTCCACCCGCTTGACACCACCACCACGGGTCCGACCGTAGCACGTGGGACGGTCGCTGTACTGACTTGGATCTTTCCTCGCAGTGCACGGCATACCACCCTTGCGAACCCCGTTGCGAATACCTTCCGTGCCGGCTATTTTTTTATGACTTGACGTCGCTCATTCTGTTTTACTTTGCGATTTTTCCACACTTTTCCACGCCTTCAGGAACGCCGCCTTGGCACACCTGGAGCCTTTTTCATTGCGACACAACCACCACCCTTCCCTGTGGTTGCCTCCCCCCCGCGCGTCTGTCCCTTCACACAAGGGCCTCCCCCGGTTCTGTTAGGCACCGCCACCTGGTGGCGCCCGAGCAGCAGCGCACCCCATCCGCAGAGACACACCTCGCTGGTGTCTCTTGCGGTGACAGGCCGACGTCGGATTGAAAGCGCTGCACTTTCCCGCTGCCCCACCCCCCTCTTCCCCCTCCCTCCCACCCCCCTCCGAAGCCGAGCGTATCATTGGCTTATGAATAACCACTGTATGTCAGCTCTGTGTCTGGTTTCTACGACATCAGTCACCTGCCCTGTGATGCGGCGTGTTGTGGAGGGAGAGAGAGAGATAGATGATTGGGAGCGGGTTGTGCAGATGAGGAACGCCAAGGCCTCAGGCAGACGCAACAGGGTTCAGTTCCCTCAGGCTGCCTATCATCCTTGCCGGAGATGAGGCAATGCGGCAAGGCAGCGGTGCGGCACGTGATGACAACCGTAGCTTGTCCATGAACCTGATCTCTCAGTCGGCATGCAGGGCAACCCCCTGCGCTGACGATAGACACTTCGTATTGTCCTGACCTCTGATGCATTCCCTGCACACCGGAAGACTACACACGAGGTGCAGTCCTTGGCTCAGCCATCGGCAGCGGTGTGATGACAATCTTCTCAACGTTTCCTGTTAGCTTGATCGACCCTGATGACAATCCTACTCAGCTCACTCTGACTGCTCTCCCATGCTGTGGGTCATGTTGCTTGGAGCTTCGACGATTGTCACACCCTGCTTGCGCGATGAGGACACAGGGGGTCACCACGAAGACACGCCAAGGCCTCAGGCAGATGTAACAGGGTTCAGTTCCCTCAAGCTGCCTATCATCCTTGCCGAATATGCGGCACACATTGGCCACCACGAAGACACGCCAAGGCCTCAGGCAGACGCAACAGGGTTCAGTTCCCTCAGGCTGCCTATCATCCTTGCCGGAGATGAGGCAATGCGGCAAGGCAGCGGTGCGGCACGTGATGACAACCGTAGCTTGTCCATGAACCTGATCTCTCAGTCGGCATGCAGGGCAACCCCCTGCGCTGACGATAGACACTTCGTATTGTCCTGACCTCTGATGCATTCCCTGCACACCGGAACGAGGTGCAGTCCTTGGCTCAGCCACCGGCAGCGGTGTGATGACAATCTTCTCAACGTTTCCTGTTAGCTTGATCGACCCTGATGACAATCCTACTCAGCTCACTCTGACTGCTCACTCTGTCTCTCTCTCTCTACTTGTCCCCTGCTTGCCTGCCATGTTTTGCCTTGAGGCGGATACGAGACCGCCCAACACACCACCACCATTGCCCACCAAAAACCGAACCCACGCCAAGGCCTCAGGCAGACGCAACAGGGCCTCATTTCCCTCAGTCCTGCCTATCATCCTTGCCGCAGAAAAATACCACCACCACACCCCCCCTCCCCTCCCCCACCCTCCCACCCCACAACAGGCCCACACCCCCCCCCCCCTCCACATGCGCACCGCTTTGGAGGATCGGGGGGCTTTCGCCGGTACGTGAACGCGGCCAGCTGGAGGGGCCCCACCCCTCTGCAGCACACCCTCCCCCCCGACAATGCCCGACGAGTCGGACCTGCAGGCAGCCCTGCAGGGCCTGTCGGAGGCTGATCGGAAGCGGCTGCACGACAGTGGGTATCGCACCCTCGCCGATGTGACACATGCAGGCCTCGCGACCCTCTCCGACGACACGGGGGTGGGAGAGGCTGAGCTGGCTGGGTTCCTCCGCAGGGTGCAGGGCGGGAGCGCCATGCGCATCCGGGGGCGCGTCGCCGTCGCACCGCCCGCCTCCGCACCCCACCTCCACCGCCCAGCCCCCGCCATCGTGACCTTCTGTGAGGAGCTGGACCAGCTCCTGGGGGGCGGCATCGCCACCGGGAGGCTGACGGAGCTGGTCGGTGGGGTGGGTGTCGGCAAGACCCAGGTCCTGCTGCAGCTGGCGTGCAACGTGCAGATCCCTGTCGCCTTTGGAGGCGCCGGGGGATGTGCCATTGTCGTCGACACAGAGGGGGGTGTCATGCAGGCGAGGCTGGAGGGGATTGCACACCACCTGGCAGCACACCTCGAGTCCCACGGTGCGGTGGGTGCGGGGTTTGCGCAGTCGCTGCTGCGGAACATCATGGTTGTCCGCGCCTTCGACTCTGCAGAGCTGCTGGCTGTCGCAGCGCTGCTCCCTATATACGCCGCAGAGCATGCCACAGCCACCGGCCTCCCCTGCAGGCTCTTCGCTGTGGATTCCGTCGCCGCCCCCTTCCGTAGCGAAGGGGGTGGTGACGGCTTCAGCAGTGCTCTGGCGGAGCGGCAGCGTGCGCTGTCTCGTCTCGGGAAGGCCCTGACAGGCCTTGCAGTAGAGAACGGTGCTGCTGTGGTGGCTGCGAACCACGTCACGGCTCGGATGGGGGAGGGTGGTGGTGGTGGTGGCGGCGGGCCCGATGCGGAGGCGATTGTGATCCCCGCCCTGGGGAATATGTGGGGGCATGAGGTGACGGATCGTGTCGTGCTGATGCGGATGTATGTATTGCAAAAAAAAAGGGGGGTGGGGAGGGGGAGTGGTGGGATGTGTAGTGTGTTCCAACAAAGTTTTGAAACCCCCACACACACCGGACGGGCTTTGCAATGCAGGAGGACGGGGCGGTTGCGCGCGAACATCGATAAAAGCCCTGACAAGGCGCAGGGCAGCTGCTTCTACTCTGTGACACCCCAAGGCATACGAAGTGCGGCAGCCTCGCGATGAACAGACAGAGAGACGCAGCCGCCCCTCCGCTCCTCCTTGTTGTGGAAGACGACATTCCAGGCCTTCCGGGAACATTGCGGGTGGGGCGGGGGGGGAGGGAACCATCTGTGCCAGTCCCCTGCCACGGCAGTGGTTCGTCCTGCCCCACCACCCCACCACACCCCCGCGCATCCGGCATCCCTTGCATTTCGAGTCAAGGGTGGGGTGCAGGGTGCCCCTCCCCTATGTGCCTCTTCTCAGTATTCCCATCCCCTGACACCGTGCTGATCAGCGCGAAACGGATTCCTCGGCCTTTGTCCCTCGGCGCCCGAGACCCTGTCCTGCCAAACCTGTGTTGTTGTTTGGGTGGGTGCCACCCCTACTGTCGATAGCATCCGTGATGTGAGTTTAGCGAGGGGGGGTGGGAGTGTATGAGAGGGGGGAGGAGAGAATCGCCTCTCCAAAAAAAGAGCCCGCCCCGAAGGGGCAGAGCGCAGGGCACCCCCGGTAGATCCCCAGCCCAGCCCTACTTCCCCTCCCCTCGCCCCCCCTCATATTTTGCATTTGACGCGGGTTTGCTGTCGTTTCTCCTGGATGTTGAGACAACCAGACCCTGGCTGCACACACCCACCCCCACCCACACACGCGCATCTTCTCCACTGTCCTCACTCACCCAATCTGGGGTGTCCCTCACACTGCCACTCACTCACTCTGGGTTGTCTCCCTGCATCCCTCTCGCATTGGTAGCGTGTCACACCCTCGTTTCCCCCCGCGTCTCCTCTCTTCTCTTCTCGGCTGCAATGATGACAACACAATATCTCAAACCGGAAGGAAGGGTGCCTCCCACCACCGTCGCCCCGAGCACATCTATATGGGCTCTGGGGGCGGAAGAGGCAATCTCGCCTCCCACCTTGAACACTGACACTCACGAGGGCCCGTTGCTGGGAAACAGAATAGGCTGTAAATAACACGAAGTAGAAGTGATCGATTCCGTTTTTTTTTCTTTCGTTAGATTTTCGGTGTGGGGAAAGGAGGGGGGTGGGGTGGGGGGGTTTGCATTTCCATTTGATAGTTTTTTTTTGTAGTTCACCTCTCCCCTCTCTGTATCCCCCGTTCTATATATCAGTTCCATTTTTTTAATGTTGTGCAAATGTGTTATTTCCATCCCTCCCAACACATGGCCGCAGGGCGATGGGGGAACAGGTGTGAGGCTGTGCAATGGGGAGGGCGGGGGTATTTTTTTTCCAGCACCAGCTGCACCCGGGGGGCGGGGGAGGGGGGGGGAAGGCAGGGCCAATCCAATGCAAGCCCCTCCTCCCTCTCCCGCTCCCCTCCGCACACCGCCATCCGCCTGATTCGCACCTGAATCCCTGCAAGGCTATAGGGCAGCGCCCCCAATTTGTTCGGGTTTGCGGAAAGCAGGAAGCTTTTCTTAACCATCTCAGCCCGGGTTCAGGCGGGACTGAAGGGGGATCCATCTCTGTGTCTCTCTCTGGAAGGGGGGGATGCCATATGTGTGACCCCCACGAGGCGACGAGGTGGGGGGTGGGGAGGGGGGAAAAAGGTGCGGGATGTGGGGTCGTGGCGTGGGTGCATGGGGGGGAATGTATTTTTCACTCCAGCCGAGTTGCTCTGCGCGTCACGATCCTTTTTTTTCCCGTTTCCTCCTGTTTTCCTCCTGACCCCCTCCATTTCTTCCCTTTCGGGTGGTCTTCTCTATATGAGTGTCCCCCCCGACCTTTTTCCTCCTTCTCCCTCTGGCCTAAATGCTGTTTTTGGATGGTCTCATGCTCCGGTGCGCCTTACAAGCCTAGTGCCCCGTGCCCTGACATGTCAGAATATCGACGTGGAGACGCCTCCACGTCTTTTTCCTGGCAGCGCAACGGCCTCCAGGAGTTGTGCAACCCACACCCGGGGTAAGCTGCCTGGCAGACGGCCGCACGCAGCCACGGAAAATGAACACTGCTGAGCAGCCCGTTTTACAACACAACACGTCTTTTTTTTTTACCTAAATGAGTCTCGTCAAACAAAGAAACTGTGTGTTTATCCCCCCCCCCCCCCCGTCAAAGGCTCACATCACATCACACCATCACACAACTCACGACCGGCAACACCCCCTCTCCCCCCCCCCCCTCGCTGCTGCTTGCCCCGGGCCCTCCTCCCCCTCCCCCCCGGCAGGGCTTCCTAGGCAACAACACCCCACTCCCGATCCGAGGGCACTGGGGGTGGGGCGCATCCGGGGGTGGGCGTGAGGGGCACACACCCCTCCGCCTGGCGGGTCCCCCCCCGCTCGTCCCCCCCATCCCAGCCCCACGCCGCGTGGGGCTGGCAAGGGGGAAGGGCCCGGCTTGAAGATGCAGCCGGGGACGCCTGCTGACGATGACGGGATGTGGCATTGCTCGGCAGAGCTGGGGACCTGCCCCTGCAGGGAGCACCTCGCCAAAGGCATTAAGAGCGTCTGCTCGAGCTGCGGGGAAGCGTACTCTGAAGGGCTGGGCGGGGGCAAAGGGTGCACACGGTGCTTCGCTGAAACGGTGAAGAACCTGGAGCTGTCGCGCGGCGCCACCGAAGATGAGACGGAAATCGTTTCGGCGCACGGTGTGGGCCGCGCTGCGTGGAACGAGCAGCGCATCAGATGGAACAAGCGGGAGAAGGACTGGGCACCCCGCTCCATCTGCCCCGACACACGCGAGTTCGAGTCAGAAGTCACCACCTGGGTCAGCACTGGCGGGAGCGACGACTCGCGCCCCAGATACGACTCCATCCCCCTCGGCTTGACGATACGATGTCTGCAGAACCTTGACACCTGGGTCCCGATCGGTCGCCTGAAGTGATCAGATCGTGTCCCAAGGGATCCCCCCGCGCGGACAGCGGGGGGAACAGAGGGCTGTATCCAGGAGGTGCGGGGTGGGGCTGGCCGGTCACATAACCTTGCTTGGAGGGGCGGATACACAGGAGGGGAAGAAGAAGCTGTTTTTTTTTGTGTGGAAAACAGCAACATATCACACGTGGGGTTCTATTGGGTGTGGGTGGAGGGGCGGGGCGGGGGTATGGTGGGTGGGTTGGGTTTTGTTTTTCGCATGCGATCTGGAGGACCCGATCATGCGAAGAGCTGTTGCATGGGGTGGACGCCGTGAGTCGCCGCAGCAGTGATCAGCACCCCCCCCCCCCCCGCCCTTCTTGCCCTTGAAAGGGGAAAGAAATGGGGGGAATTCCGTCCCGCCAAGAACTGGTAGTGTGCATTGTGGGGGTCAAGGCAAGGTTTGTTCAACTCGCGCCCCACCCCAGAGGAAGGTCGGCACCCCTGCCCCTGCTCGACTGACTGCACACAGCTGGGCCGGTTCCTTCACTCGCAGCGGGTGTGTGTGTCTCCGACTCTGTGCCAAGATGGGGGTAGCTCTGCTGCTCAGTGCCCGCCTTTTGAGAGTTTTGCACTCTCCGCAGCCCAGCTGTGGAGAAAGCACTTGCTCCCGGCTCTTGCTCCCCGTCGCAGGGTAGCGTGGTTGTGTTGGGTCTTGTCAAACCCGGGTGTCCTGCTCCCGACAAGCTGGTGGCACCGACACTGCGCAACGAGACTTCTGCGTGGATACGCATCAAGAGGCGTGGCCTCGGTTGTGTGCTGCACTAATGCACCAATTCAAAAAGAGCGTCCGCGTGTGTTTGTGTGTTCGCTTTTCTGTCCTGCGGCGAGGGGGGGGGGTATAATTTAATAACGCGCGGTGGGGGGTGGGGTGGGGTGGATGGGGTAAAGCATGCCAAAAGTATAATATATGCCGCCAGCAAAAACGAACAGGGTGGAGGGGGGGGGGTGTGTGCAGTGCACCACACAAAAGAGACACGCGGGGAAATTATTATTCAACGAATTTGGACAGACGCATTTGGTGGCCAGCAGATCCCCTACCCCCCCCCCCCCCCCCCCCCACCCAAACCCATGGTTGCAACGTGCCGTAGGGCGCGCTATCCCCTCCCGCCACTGTGATTCCTCCCACCCGCCCACAAGCCCCCTGTCACAAGACCCCTGTGTACGGGTCCATCCCACCCACACCTCCAGCACAGGCCTGAGGCCACTCATAGGGAGAGGCCAGTCCCGGAGTGGGTCGTCAGGCAAGGGGCGGGCGCAATGCTGTGCGCTATCTCGGGCGTGGTTCCGGAGCACCCAGTGGTGAGCAAGAAGAGCGGGCTGGTGTTTGAGAAGCGCCTGCTCGAGACCCACCTGGAGACCAGCGGGAAGTGCCCCGTGACGGGGGATGCGCTGACGCAGGACGACCTGGTGGAGGTGCGCAGCTCCGACATCGCGAAGCCGCGCCCCGCAGCAGCTCAGAGCATACCCGGCCTGCTGCAGGCTCAGCAGAATGAGTGGGATGCGCTGATGCTGGAGAACTTTGAGCTGAAGAAGCAGCTCGACATGGTGCGCCAGGAGCTGTCGCACTCGCTGTACCGCTACGACGCTGCGTGCCGTGTGATTGCGCGTATCATGAAGGAGCGTGACGAGGCCCTGCAGAGCCTGGCCAGCTTCGATGCCCATGCTGCAGCGGCCAAGCCTGTCAAGGACAAGAAGCCCAGCGGCCCCGTGGCGCCCGGCGTGGCGCAGGAGATCGAGGATCTCAGCAAGCAGCTCTTCAAGGGGCGGAAGAACCGCCAGGTGCCGGAGGCGCTCGCCACACGGGAGGAGCTGGCGCAGCTGCAGCAGAAGTCGTCGCGGGCGCTGCATTCCACCACAGCGCCAGGCGTGCTGTGCCTGGACCACTGGAAGGGGCTCACCGCGACAGGCGGTGCCGATTCTGTCGCGGTACTGTTCGACGAGGAGGCCGGGAAGGTCCTGCAGAAGCTGCAGGGGCACACCAAGTCTGTGCGCGATGTCATCCTCAGCCGCACGCGCGAACACCTCTACACTTGCTCCGACGACGCCACCACGCGCCTCTGGGCGAAGGAGGGTGATGAGTACAAGACGGTGGCGAAGTTTGAGGACCACACACGTATGCCTGTTGATTGCCTCCTCAGCCTCTGCATTGCCCTTCCCCCACACCCACAGAGGGCGTCAGCGGGATGGCCATGCAGCCGTCCGGCAACTACCTTGTGACCTGCAGTGCAGACGGGTCGTGGGTCTTCTATGACGTGTCGGGCAACGCCTCGCCCGCAGCCGTCTACAAAAATGAGACCGCAGGAGCTGGGCTGCTGTCGTGCGCCTTCCACGCCGACGGGAAGCTGCTGGCATGCGGGACTGACCAGGCAACTCTGTGCATCTGGGACGTGCTGGCGTCCGGCAAGCCCGCAGCTGCCCTGAAGTCCGGCAACGACCGGAAGACGCTCACCCTCGCCTGCTCAGAGAACGGGTACTCCCTTGCCACCGGTTACGAGACCGGCGTCGTCAAGATCTGGGACCTGCGCAAACCCGACAAGGTATGTCTCGCCTTCGGTGGGCCTGCTTGCAGACCCCGCCCTGCGTGCCACCACCCCCACCCCACCCCCATCACCGGGGCGAGCACTGCCACCCACCACCCTTCCCTTTGCAGGAGGCGGAGCTGATCCAGTTTGCGGACAACGACCCGCACCGCCCGACGCCGGTCAACAAGGTGCAGTACGACAGCTCTGGTATGCCGTTTGCCTTTTGTTGAAACACCCCCCTGGCGTCCCTACCCACGACCATACCTGACGTGTATAGCTATCCATCTGAAAGAACCCTCCAGAGAGAACACTACCCACTGCCTCTCTCTCTCTCTCTCTCTCCCGCCCTTCGCCCAACCCACCCACACACCCACTCACCCACCACCCTCCACAGCAAAATACCTTGCCATCTGCACTGACGCCGTGCGTCTTTACACCGCGAGAGAGCGTTCTGAGATCATCACCCTGAAGGAGCACAGCGCACCCGTGACGGACTGCGTCTGGGGGCTGAACTCCAAGTCTCTGTTCACCGGATCGATGGACAGGCAGACCAAGATCTACGGACTCTAGCATCCGCATAGCTTGGCAGCCACCACCCCCCCTCCTCCCCCCGCTTGTTGTTGGACAAGCGGCCACCAAGCGCGGTCACCCTCAAAAGGGCGAGGCGGTGCCTTCGCAATCGCTCTTCCCTTGTCCCTGATCCGTGCAGCGGCAAAGGGTCTGGGTGTCGGCGTACCCCCCTCTTCGACCGGCCTTCCTCCAAGGAGGGGCAACTGCAACGCAAACAGCACAGCACAGCACAGCCTGACCCCCCAGTCACGGCATCCCGGGGGCGGCATACACAACGCGGCGTTAAGAACCCGACAGGGTCTTCCCAATCCCCCCCACCCCACCCCCCACACTCCTACTGCACCAAGCGTGGCTCCGCACGCTCGGCGGCAGCTGGTTGCATCGATCCGCGGGCTTGCTGCTGCCTTTTGGCTCTTATCTATCCCAGTCATGTTGCGTACGCCCCCCCGGAGGGGGGCAGTGAAGGGGAAAGCAAGGGGGGGGGATGCAGGGTAGGGAGGGTGTGTGGAGGTGTATGTGTGTGTGTTGCCCAGGGGGTGGTGCTGGATATTTTTTTGTAATAGCGGCCGCACTCCGTTGGCCTGCCATGTTCCTTGTGTGGGGGGAGGGAGATCGGTTCGAAGCAACAAGGCACTGCCTGCCTGTTGAGGCTTTTGGCCAGGGGGCAAGTGGGGTGTGGTGGTGGTGGTGGTGGGGCACCGCACACTCCGCATGTCTTTGTCGCATGCCCCCCCGCTTCCCTGTAAAATCAGCGTGGGTCCTCTGACTCAACCAGCCCTTGGCACGCTCTCCTTTGCGTGCTGTGTGTGGGGTGCGCTGCGGTTAGCATTGATGTGTCCATTTGTGCCCCCCACCCATCCTGCCTCACGACGACCTCACGACGCAGCATGAGGGGATACCAAATTGTTTTTAAGCACATGCATGATGCGTAAAAGTGTAGGAGTGCTTCCGACGACCTGCTTCTTTTCAGTGTGTCTTGCTATTTCGTGTTCACATGTGCTCCACACCCACATCAAAGCAGCAGGCTAGGGTGGTGGAAGCGTCAACGCAAACTTAAAATTTTTGGTGAAGACGCAACATCACTACTGAGACGAGCCGGCGCGCCTGAGAGTAACCACCTTAGCAACGTCATAGTGTGATTGAGACCAGAGCAGAGACAGAAGACAACGCCAGAGTGCGAACTGAGACCGAACACCGCCTGAGTGTGGAGTGAGACCGGAGTAGCGACAGAAGACAACGGAGCAGCGACAGAAGACACGCCTGAGTGCGAATTGAGACCGAACATCGCCTGAGTGCGAAGCAAGATCGGAGTAGCGACAGAAGACAACGGAGCAGCGACAGAAGACACGCCTGAGTGCGAATTGAGACCGAACACCGCCTGAGTGCGAAGCGAGATCGGAGTAGCGACAGAAGACAACGGAGCAGCGACAGAAGACACGCCTGAGTGCGAATTGAGACCTAACACCGCCTGAGTGCGAAGCAAGATCGGAGTAGCGACAGAAGACAACGCCAGAGTGCGAATTGAGGCCGAACACCGCCTGAGTGTGAAGTGAGACCGGAGTAGCGACAGAAGACAACGGAGCGGCGACAGAAGACAACGCCTGAGTGCGACGACCAGTAGCGGAAGACAGGACACGCGCGAAATGGAGGTGGCAGATTGGAGCGCGGTGCCCGTACCCTCCCTCGCGGAGGGCGACTCAGCCCCCCCCCCTCTCCCACTGTGTGTTCCCAACCCGCTCCACTGCCCACTCCCCTCCAGCCGCGTTCGGATGCCACGGATGTGGTCAGAGGGCCACGAAGACCTGCGTGCGGGCCAGGCTGAAGAAGTCAGCTGAGCCTTTTCTGGAGGCCGCGGGCGAGAAGGGCTGGGTATGCCCGATGTGCGCGTGGGCGCAGACGCAGGTCGAGGAAGCGATGGCGGAGGATGACGTGGCTGTGCCAGAAGCGATTCCCGCCCCGCCGGGAGTGCCTCCGCCTGCCCAGAACGGGGACCTCGCGAAGCGGGTATCGGTGCTGGAGGAACTGGTGGCACGTCTGCAGATCAGGGTGCAGGACGCCGAGGCGGGCCTTCCCGCAGACTTCTCCCCCTTCGTCGTCGCCACGTGGGGGGCAGTGGAGAAGCCGGTGATTCGCAGGCAGATTCGGGCGGAGATCTCGAGGGTCTTCCGCGAGGCTGCGATCCCCCCACCCAGCTCCGAGATGTCGGGGGACGGCGAAGAGACGCTCCGCTCCCTCTTCGAGCGGTTCGACGACACTCTCGCCCTCATCACCCCGGGCGCCAACAAGGCGGACTACACCCGCTCCCTGCACCGCACCATCGTCGAAATGACGGCGATCACCCAGCTGAAAGGCGTAGCGGCTAAACTCCACTACATGCAGAAAGGGAAGTCGGAGACGGTCTCGACCTTCACCGTGACGAAGCACAGGGACCTGCTCGATGACGCCATGGTTGAGCAACGAAAGGCCTGGGCCCGGAAGCACCAGTCGATCATGACGTCGGCACGCCAGACGCACACCTCGGGATACACCCCGTACCCGGACGTCAACAGGGGAAAGGGAGGCAAGCCGGGAAAGGGAAAGGGAAAGAAAGGGGTCGGAGCCGCACAACAGGACAGGGACTACTGACTCGACGAATCACCCGACCAGATGATTCCCCAACCTCCGCCACCCCCGACACCCCCGACGCCATACTCGTTTATCCTTGCCAAGCCAGCAGGAAAGGCGAGACTCAAGCAGCAGACTCTTTCCCCTTCAGCGCGACGCATCATCAAGGAGGCAGCGGAGGAGGCCATCGCCGGGGCTCTGGCCACGTCGTACTGGGAGGCCCTGAGACGCAGCTACGAGCGCTACAGGGAGTTCAGGGTGGAATGGGAGACCTCGGAGAAGGTGCGGATGGGACACGACGAAGGTGTGATACTGTGGATCACACACCTGAGGGTGAATGGCCTAGCCACAACATCGGCCCTGCAGTACCTCGTGAACGTGACGGCGGGTCTGAAGAGATTCGAAGGCTGGGTCAACGAGGGACAACTTCTGCGCGATTTCCGCAGGGGGCTCAAACGGGATGGAGGCCTCAAGCCCGCGAAGCAGGCGAAACCGGCGACGCTGGGGCAAGTGACGGCTGCTATCGCGAAGGAAACCCGCCCGTTGGTGAAGCTGGCGATCGGCATGATGTGGAGCGGTGCAGCGAGAGCTTCGGATGTACTGCGTTTGTCCCCGGGGGAGATCACGCCGACAGAGGGGACGGACACTATAACAATCGTGTGGACGCAGACAAAGTCGGACCATTTCCGCCTCGGGAAGACTACCGGGATGATACTACAGCCTCACCTCCGACAGATCCTGATCAGCCGCCTGCAGGACATCAGCGGGGAGCAGCCGGTCTTTCCGGAGGAAGCCGTGACGTACCGGAGCATCGCCATCGCACTCAAGCACATCGACCAGGAACTCACACCACACTCCCTCCGGCGGGGCGCTCTCACAACCCTGGCCAGACAGGGGGTTCCTCTGGACAAGCTGCAGTTGATTTCCCGACATTCATCAGTGGACGCAGTCCTGAGGTACGTGCCAGCGGCGGTGACGCAAAGAGTATCAGAGACGGGATCGCTGTCCCGCCGCCTCGTAGACACACAATAAAACAGCTGGAGTGGGCACAGGCGTACGATGAGCCAGATGACGACATGGGGCCAGGCGTCGAGAGCATCTACGGTGAGGACGTGGGTATATCGTGTGGTGATACAGTCGTGCGACCTCCCTCTACTCCAGATTACGCAGGCCACAACGACAACATTGCGCCAATCAGCGAGAACAGGCTGAACTTCCAACGCCTGCGGGAGATCGACACACACGGCGAGCTGCAAGGGGTGCTGGAGGCCATCACAGATGTTCAGGCTTTCCAGTCTCTCTTTCACGAAGCGGGCGCAGAGAAGATTCGGGAGTGGAGAGAATTCCCGGTGTCCCACTACATCCTGCAACACCTACAAGCCCTGGAGGGTTACGGAGTGCTGAAGCGCCGGGAAGGGCGTGAAAACCCGAAATGTGTGATGCCGGCGTACACAGTGACCAAGAAGAGCGGGGGACTCCGATTCATATGCGACGCGCGGCTGCTCAACGAGTGCATGCAGCGGCCTCCCGAGATGCGACTGAGCCACATCACAGACCTGGTGAGGCGTGTCAAAGAGGCTTCGTGGGTGTACTTGGCCGATGCCCGCTCATGGTTCTACCAATTCGAGCTGGCTGAGGACATCCGGCCCTACTTCGCGGTATTCGTCGGCGGCCAACGAGGAGACTTCATCAAGACACACCTCGCAGTGATGTGCATGGGATGGTCACACGCCCCGGCCATAGCACACAGAGCAGCGCGCGCCCTCCTCCCTCCCGAAGCGGGCGAGACCTGGATTGACAACTTTGTGATCGTCGGAACGACACGGGAGGAGGCCACAGCGAAATACAGGTCCTTTCAAGAGAAGTGCACATATGTGGGGGTGGAACTCAACCAGGATGATCCGCAGATGGGCGTGCCATTACAGCAGTTCGACACGTTCGGGATCCAGTTCGACTTACGCAGCCATCGACACCGCATGACAGAGAAGTGGGTGACAAAGGTGATCGAACGCGACGAAGTGCAGGACATCAGGGGAGGCCAGGTGACCCCGCGCAGATTCTACAAAGTGTTCGGCAGCCTGGTGTGGCACGGATACGTGATGTCGATCCCACTATGCTACATGCCGGCTTCCCTGTCTTTCATCAGGAGGATAGCACGTGACGCGAAGCGCTGCGCAAGCGAGTGGGACATTCCGCGCCCCGTTCCCGCAGCAGTGATACAGGAGATCGTGCGGCGTCTACAGACCCTACACAACAACGACTGGCGGGGGCGGGACCCGACGAGGCGCGTCACGGTATGGTCGGATGCATCGAGCGAGGAGTGGGCAGCAAAGCTCACCATCTACGGGCGGACCATCGTGTCGCAGGGGACGTTCAGCGACGCAGACCGCCCAAAACACATATACCTGGGTGGTGGAAGCGTCCGAGCGAGGAGTGGGCAGCAAAGCTCACCATCTACGGGCGGACCATCGTGTCGCAGGGGACGTTCAGCGACGCAGACCGCCCAAAACACATATACCCGGGTGGTGGAAGCGTCAACGCATCATTAAGGAAGAAGGAAGCACGGTCGCTACGCTTTTCGACGGGGCCACTCTTTGAGTCGCACGATTTGCGTCGGAACGACACCCCGCCGGCTACCGCGTCGTGCCCGCAAGTCCCCCCCCCGGAAAATATTTTGTCACAGCACAGGGTAGCAGTGCGCAGCAAAGGAAGGTGTGTGGCAGGACCAGCAGCCAGCCATGTCAGAAGAAGCGGGGGAAGGAGGGTCGGGGAGGGGGTGGGCGAGATGGCAGTGGGTGGCGGGCGTGCAAAAGGGAGCCCCCGTGCGTGCCGCGGGGGTGGTGGTATCTGGGATGTGGATCGGGGTGGGGGGGAGGGCGGGCAGCGAAAAAAGAGTATGGGAACGCACGTCACATTCGTCATGTTTCTTCTGCACCCGGGCCGGATCCCCCCCCCCCATCCCCCCCCACAGTTGCTGCTGCCACCTCTCGATTGAAACAACACCCTTCCACCTTGGCAAGCCCTCTCCCTCAACACCCCACCCACCACCACCAGGCCATGGGGCGGGCCTAGCAGGCCACGATGCTCAGCGCAGAGGATGCAGGCCTGTGCGCGGTGCTCAGCGGCACGTTGAGTGCCGATGCCTCCGTGCGCCACAGCAGCGAGGCAGAGCTGCATCAGCGCAGCAGCAGCAGCAGCCTCCGCGCCCCTCTGGCCGACGCCCTGCTCCGCGTGTGCACCGCGCAGCAGGCGGGGCTCGCCGTGCAGCAGGCCGCCGCGGCATGCGTCAAGAAGGTCATCACACAGCCCCACGCCCCCCTCGCCTCCGCCCTGGCGGACAGCCCGGCGCCTGTTGCCCGCCTCCTCGCCGACGCCGCCGCCAAGATCTGCAGGGCACACGGGTCGCTCAGCCCCCCCGACGGCTGGTCCGCCCTGCCGGACCTCCTGGCACAGCGCCTCTCCGCGTCGCTGTCACGCCGCAACCCCGACGAACTGGGCGTCGTGCTGGACGCCCTGCACGCCCTCACCCGCCGCATGAAGATAGAGGCCGCCTCCGACGCCTTGCTGCAGCGCGACGCACAGCACCTCCTGGGGCTGCTGCGCGCCCCGCTGGCGCAGTGCCTGCAGGTGGGGGGTGACATCGCAGGGCAGGCTGCCGCGGTCTACGTCAACCTCGTTGGCTCCGCCTCGCAGGACACGCTGGCGGCGTCCGGCATCCGCGATTTCATCGACGCCTGCCTCCGGGCTGCGCCGCAGCAGGCCCTGCTGGCAGCCGCAGGGGAGCTGCTGACAATACACCCCCAGCAGCACGACGTGGTGCTGCCCTCCCTCCCCCTGCTCGCCGCCGTGCAGCCCCCCACCGCCGAGGTGCTGACGATCCTAACCTCCGTCGCGCCGAAGCTGGACGAGGGGGGCGCGCTGCGGTGCGCGAGCTACGTCGTCACCGCATCCCTCCCCACCGACGCAGACACCGACCTCCTCGCGTCCTCCCCTGTGGAGTACATCAGGGGCGACCCCACCTCCACGCGGCGCTCCGCTGCCGCCCTGCTGTGCAGGCTCCTGCAGGACAGCATGCCCTGGCGTGCCTCTGTGCTGCAGGCTGTGCTGCAACCCGTTCAGCATATGATAGACGCCGGCGACGCAGGGCAGTACGCCGGTGCGCTGCTCATCCTGGGGTGTGTGGCGCGGGCCGCCCTGGCGGTGGATGAGGTGGGGCGGTTCTTCACCTCCACGCTGATCCCCAAGCTGGGCAGCGTGGCACGTGCCGTGGAGGGGATGCAGGAGGTGGCGGTGGTGGATGCGCTGGTGTTTGTGGGGTCCTTCTGCCGGAGGCACATGCCTACCGAGGCGTACCCCCACGCCATGGGTGTCGTGGCGCAGTGGCTGCGGTGCGACGCGGAGGCGGTGCAGCTCAGCGCGTCGTGCGCCCTCGAGAAGATGCTGCCATGCGCACCCCCCCTCACGCAGGGGCAGGTCGACAGCGTGGCGACGCCTCTCTTCGAAACCCTGCTGGAGACGCTGGATTCACGCGTCGCCCAGGCCACGACGCGTCTGATCAGCAGGAATGTGGGATCGCTGCATGACTCCGCCGTTCTGTCTGCCCTGACGCAGTGCATCGCGAAGTGCTGCCCAGAGAAGCCAAGCGGCGCAGCCGCCGACCCCACGACAGTGCACTTCCTGTTTGAGGGTGTGGCGGCGCTGCTGGTGGCCCGCCCCGCTGTGGCCACCCCCGAGTTCATCGCCGCCATGCTGGACGTGTCGGCGGCATCCCCTGCCGTGTCGCGCTACGCGCTGCACGTGGTGGCGCGCGGGCTCCTCCTCCTCAACGAGGCGGCCCTCCCCTTGCTGCAGCGCCTCGACTTCACCCTGCTGCGCGACCCCCGCCACGACCCCGTCGGGCTATACGACGTCCTCACCGCCCTCGCCACCTTCGGCAGCCCTGCCGCACTGGAGAGCATGCACGGCGTGCTGCTGGGGGACGAGCCCTACCGCTGCCGCGAGGGCATCCGCCTGGTGGGCACCTTCGGCTGCCTCAGCCACGACCCCTCCGCCATCCGGGCGGTGGTGGCGCGCTGCGTGGCGGTGGAGGCGGCAGGGCTGCCGCGCTGGGCAGTCAAGCCCATGGCGTCTGCCCTCTGCGAGGTGGCGGCACACCACGGCGGCGAGGCGCTGTGCGGCAGCGCCCAGGAGTGGGCTGCCGTGCGGACCCTCGTGCTGACCCCTGCTGTGGTGCGGGGGGCAGGGGTGGGCCTCGGGCTCCTCCGTGTCGGGTGCGAGTGCTTCGCACACCTCGGGGATGCCGACCTCTCCCTGGTGCTGAAGGCTGCCAGTGAGAGCATCGGGTTTGCCGCGGACCCGGATGCCTCCTCCGATGCGTCGGACGGCAGCGCCTTCGGCACAGACGAGCCCAGCGAGGATGAGGACGACAGCGATGACGAGGAGGGCGCAGAAGAGCGTGCATCCACCCCAAGCCAGCCGGTGGTGCTTGCCGCCCTATGCGGTTCCCCCTTCCCGCCCCCGCTGCCCCGTCTGTCCAGCGAGGCTTACGTCGCAGGGTTGCGGGGCA
The DNA here is from genome assembly GCA_963210315.1 of Rhynchopus euleeides. Classification (NCBI taxonomy): domain Eukaryota; phylum Euglenozoa; class Diplonemea; order Diplonemida; family Diplonemidae; genus Rhynchopus; species Rhynchopus euleeides. The sequence continues at coordinate 144,151 of OY723321.1, read as the reverse complement.
AGGCAGCCCCGGCCCTGGGGCAGCGCCTGGGCAGGCTGCCTGCGTCGCCTTTTGTCCAGCAGCTCATTGCGATGCTGTAGAGAAATGCTGTTGAGCACCGCGCGCCGCCCAGCTTGGGGGGTTGGGTAGCTTCGGAGGGTCGGTGTGAGTGCCGGCTCTTTGCTCCGAATCAAAGGGGGGGGTGGGGGTGGGGGTGGGGGGGGGGCCATGTGTCACAATATGCCCTTCTGCCGGAGTCTGCAGAATAGAGTAAAGAATTGTTATGCCAGAAGAGGGAAATAATGTCGCCGTGAGGGGGGTGTGTGTGTGGATGGATTATCAAACGCAGACCCGGCGGAGGGAGGGAGGGAGGGAGGGAGGGGGGGGGTGATTAACAACTGCTGCCTTATTTTTTCGCCGCAACAAAGCAAAACAAGCGAAGAATGGCTGATAACGTATCCACAGACGGGTGGATATAGCCCCCCTCCCCCTCCCACCCATCGACCCCTTCTCCTCTGAAGTTCCTTCCGCAAGCGCCCGTTGGATTGGGCCGTGACCCACCTCGTTGGTGTATCAAGGCTTCAATTTAATGACATGTGTGTTGCTCGGTGCCTACACTCTACCACCACTCCACCACATAACACAGGCGCCACCTGGAACGGGGAAATCACCTGATGTACCGACCAGGGGCGTTCAACAAAGGAGGTCCCGAGGCCGGGGCAGCGGAGGAAGCGGTGCCCAGCGATGCCGCGCTGACACGGGTCGACGAGGCGGATGGGGAGCACTACAGCCGCGACGACTTTGTGGAGTGCTACGGGGGCGTGGTGGAGTGGCACTGGGCGGGGCTCTCCGACGCCGCAAAGGAGCAGGCCCGCCCCATCGAGGGCTTCCCGCAGCGCCTCGCATCCTTCCTGGAGGACGAGCTGAGCGGGCCCGACTTCTACACCTTCCTCAAGGGCGCCTGTGCGGGGGAGCGCCTGCAGGCCATGATGCAGGCACTGCAGGGCAGCCCTGGCTTCGACCTCTATAAATACGGCATCCTCGAGGGTCTCCACCGCCGCCTCAGCGCCAAAGGCGCCACGCTGATGAAGAAGCTGACGGAGGCCGTGGGGCAGGAGGAGCTGCAACGCTTCCGGCAGAGCTGCGTCAAAGGGTTCCTCGACAGCCCCTGCGAGGGGTCTGCGGCACGCACCGCGGCGGTGGGCTTCCTCGGGGAGCTCCTGCGCACTTTCCACAGGCATGCCGACGCGCTCTTCGACGACCTGGTCAGCCTGCTCCCCTCCAAGCCGCGCGCTGCAGCGCTCTCCCGCGCCAAAGCGGAGTTCGACATCCTGCGTGCCACCTACAGCTCGCGGGACCTGGAGCACCTCCTGCGTGACATGGAGGCAGTGTCTGACTACGTCACAACCCCCTCCGAGGATGTGACAGACGAGGCAGCCATGGAGCTGTATGCTCAGGTGATGCCCGCCCCGATGGCGTCGAAGAGTCGAAAGGGCATCGTCTTTTCCGTGAAGGAGTTCGTCTCCCTGGTGTTCGGCCCCCAGCACGACCACAAGGGGCACACGGCGCCGCTGTTCACGCTGATCAACATCGACGACTTCCTGGATGCCACAGCCGGCCTCATCCCTGAGGGGGAGAAGCAGTTCAGCCGCCCTGCCCTGCTGGACTTCTGCTTCAACAGAGAGGAGGGCAGTGCCGCGCTGCTGTGCTCCGAGGTGGTGTCGCGCCTGGGGCATGCCGGGTTCGACCGTATCTCTGCCGTGCTGGGTGAGGAGGGGATGGCGGAGGTGCGTGCGGCGTACGATGATGTGAAGCGGGCAAAGAGCAAGAATCTCGTGTCACGGCTGACAGAGCTAGGGGGCCCTGCGAAGCTGAAGGACTTCCGTGCCAATGCGGTGATGATGTATGCGCGTGCGCCAACCGAGGCGATGGCGGCGGCTGCCGATAGCTTCATGGCGGCTGCTCTCGATTCGTATGGGGCGAATGCGCTGGAGGAGGACCTGATCACAGACATGTGTGCAGCGCTGGGCGATGCTGTGAAGGAGGCAGGGCTGAAGGAGGCCTGGCGCCGTGCCAAGGTGTCTCACAAGGAGCAGCCTGCCCCGGCGACCCCGCCGCCGAATCCGTCGGCGCCGCCCCCGCCCACGGCGGACGAGCTGTTGCGGGTGTTTCTCGATGGCCTGGGTGTGGCAGACACCGGCAGTGTCATTGTGTCGTTCCAATCGCTCTGCACAGCTGTGGCCAACCAGGACCTGCCCGAGGTGCTCAACCACGCGCTGGCGGTGCGGGTGAGGCTGCACCCCCACTACGCAGGGCTGGACAGGCAGGCGGAGACGGAGTTCTGCACCAACCTGAATGCACAGCTGTACAGCGCCTGCACCGCAGAGGACGTGCCCCCGCTTGCACCGCTTGCCGTGATTGCTGCATTTGACGCATACGACTTCATCTGCCAGGTGGACCCTGCGTGCAGCCGTGCCGCCGCCACACCGGACCCACGCCTGCTGTCGCTGGCACGGAAGGACTTCCTCCGGCACCGCCTGGCACACGCATGCGAGGAGGCGGGTGAGAGCATCCCAGCAGTGAAGGGTGTGTCGGCCGACACCCTCGCCAACACAGGGTACGACCGCCTGGCTGACTTCGTGTCGAAGTCGGGGCAGGACGTCGTCACTGGGATGGACGCTGTGATTGGGCGGCTCGAGCGCACCTTCGGCAGCTCTGACCTGTATGTGTCTGTGCTGCGCGAGATCTACACCACACGTGAGGAGACACGCCTCACTAAGGAGCGCCGCCGCAGGGAGCAGCGCGAGCGTGACGAGGCAGTCCGCTTGCAGCGGGAGCGTGAGGAACGCGCGCGTGAGGAGCAGCGTGAGAAGGAGCGCGTTGCACGCGAGGATGCGGCTGCACGGCTGCAGGAGAAGCGCGATGCTGAAGCGCGTGAGAAGGCACGCCTGGAGAAGGAGGCTCGTGAGAAGGAGCAGCGCCTGCGTGAGGAGAAGGAGGCCCGTGCCCGCAAGGAGCGGGAGAAGGAGGAGGCGCGCAGGGCGCGCAAGGCTGATGAGGAGCGGGCTGCGGCCGCGGCGGCCGCAGCGGCGTCGCGGGCATCAACACCCTCGCCCACCCCGTCGCCCTCGGGGCAAGCAAACCGCAAGACACGCCAGCAGGAGGCGCAGCGCAACCGGGAGCGGCAGGCACCGCAGCAGCGTGAGGCCACGCCGCCGCCCAAGGCACAGCCCCAGAGGGCGCAGCAGGGGCCTGGCGAGAGGTGGCCGCACATGCCGAAGCTCTTCTGGGACCCCTCGCCCTGCTGTGCCTTCTGTGGTGCCACGCTGGGGCGCAAGCCCTGCAAGGAGTGCCCGTTCCTCGCGAAGTGATCCGGGCCCCGACAAAACCAGCCAGTCAACCGTGCTGGCGCTATCCCCTCACGGCACAGCCTGCCCAACCTAGCAACACGGCGGGCTGTGACTGCGGCTCTGCCCGCTTCTCTTTGGCTGCGTGCGAACGCACGGTGCTGATTTCGTGATTTGTGTGTTGTGGTGGTTCGGTTTTTTGATACTTCTGCTTTTGTTCTGTGGAAAGAAGCTTGGAGCAGGGAGGGGTGGGAGGGGGCGGTGGTGAGGCGGTGTTCGTGCGTGTGCGCGCACGCGTCCATCTCTCTGAGAGATGTGCGTGCGAAGCAGAGTCTGGTCACGCCAACCTGCAAGCACATGCACTGAACACACGGTTCATGCATGTCACGCAGAGTGCAACTGGCCTCTTGTTTGTGTTCCGTGTGCGTGCGAGTTGGTAGCTGGATTCGGTAATGCCGATCGCACGGTGTGGTGAGTGGTCGAGTTCGTTTGCCAATTTCAGCAAAGGGAAAGGGGGGGGAGGGCAGGTTGGGTTCCATTCGCACGTGCGGCCGGAGTGGGGAACACTGGCCATGGTGCAGTCGTCAAGCAATGTCCTGGTTGTGCTCGCAAGCATGTGGCTGTCAAGAGCAATACGTTGCCGAACACGCTGCCACCATGCCACTATCAGGCAGCAGAACCGGTTTCCCTGTGTGCGTGACACATCACATTGCCAGACGCCCACCTTTCCCCCTCGGGCTTGCATCTGCTCAACATATTTAAAGGCCGTTCTTCTCAAGATAAGCGCGATCGGGCGCGTGTGTATCAGCAGGAAAAATACAAAACAAATGCTACGCCAACAACCAGCGCTGCTGGTGCACGCGAGAACGAACCACGTGCAGCAAGAATATTCTGAGTGCAGCCACAGCTCAGCTGTGCATCACACAGGCATGTCGCCAGCAGCCCGAACATCAAACACCTCTTTTCACCGGGCTTCTTCTCGCAAGCAATTCTGTAATAGTGTAGACTGCCGCAATCATTCGCTCGAGATGCGATACTCAGACACACGTCCAGTGGGCTATTACCCGCGAAGGCTTTTACCCATCACAGAGACCGACGTCGCAACGCCATCTGCTTGTATCCGCACTGGCACATGCAATATCTGATCAGGGGGGAGGAGACTTGCGAAAGAAACTTACGTTCGGACATACAACCAGTGTGTCGGGTGAATGCCTGTGTCATTACCGGGTGGTTATCCAAAGCTGGCAGCCTGCCCCGTCCCCCCGGCCACAGCGATCACAAGGCTCAACCCGCCCTCCCACCCCACCCCACTGCCCTTTGAAACCCACTATCCCGCGCTGGGGCCACTGCGAAGGCGCCATTGCATTGCCTTACCGCCTTGTTGCTTTCCTGGTTATGATCTAAGCAGGCAGCAGGTGGGGCGCTGAGCTGATGCTCTAACGCCACTGCGGCATACACTGCGTAAAGGAGGGCCCTGCCATGGCTCTGGTCGGGTCCGTGCGATGCATGCGCGTGGCCCCGCGCGGGGCGTCTTCGTGCATCGCCTCTTCCCGGCGTCAGAAGAGCCAGAAGCCGAAAGAGGGTGACTACGACCCTCTTGGTGGGAGGAACCCTGACGACCCTCTCCACAAGTCGACATACATGCGCAACGTGAAGAGTGCGATACCCGACGACTACCTTAACTTCGACAAGAAGAAATCTGGTTCCACCCCGGCCAACGACCCCAATGCACCTGGGACGAGTGCAGAGCGCAAGGAGTGGATTGCGAGCCAGATGAAGGGGTGGAAGGCGCCGCAGAAGAATGACACCTTTGAGGACCACGTGAAGCGTGCGAACCTCACTCACGTGAACTTCTTCGGCGAGTCGGATATGACGGCACGCGAGATGGAGGAGGAGAAGTGGCTGGCGAAGCGTCAGCGCGAGCTGAACAAGCAGGGCCACCGTGTCCTCGTGGGCAGCGGTGTGCTGATGGCGGCCTACCTGCTTTACATCGTGTACAAGAACCTGACGAGGACGCCGAACGAGCATCCGGCAAAGAACGTCTACGTGGGGGAGCTTGTGGAGCTGAAGCTCTCTGTGGGGGGCACCCCCCTCCCGCAGCCTGTCGTGATCGGGCTGTTCACACAGCGTGCACCCAAGGCCTCGGAGAACTTCCACCGCCTTGTGACTGGGGAGAACGACAAGGGCCTGTCGCTGAAGGACCTGGAGTTCTTCCGTGTCGAGCGGCACGCTCTGTACGGTGGTGTGCTGCCTGGTCAGGACGCACGCGGCGGTGTTGTGGTGGTGCCTGACGCCCCCCCTGGCAGGCTGCCACAGGAGGACTCGGAACTGCCGCCTTTCAAGTACGCGCTCACCGCATGCAAACGGAGTTTCTACTCGAATGGCGGGTTCGATTCGACCTTCGCTATCCTTTCCACAGGTATGCCCAAGCAGGGAAGGGGCACGTGAATCCCCATCACTGCTGCACGCCTGTGCACTTCTCTGTTCCACACCCCACCCCACCCACAGACAACCCCCCATCGCTGGGCCACAAGTCTTACGCGACCGAGCATGCCCGAGTGTCGGAACTCCGTTCGCGTGGCCAGCTGTTCGGAAGCCTGACGGGCGAGAAGGTCGTCGTGCCCCGCATGGAGTTCTACCCGGTATGCGCTACACCACCACACACACCAGGGCTAGGCTGGGCAGTGGGTGCGACAGCCCCACCCACCAGCCTGTCTACCCCTTTGCGCCGAGGTACTCCTATTCAACGAGGAGGATATCCCCCCTCCATCTGTGTCACCCCAGCCTCCCTACCCGCCACCCCTCACCACGACCCTCCCACACCCCACAGCCGAGCGACGGCGCATACGTGTTTGGCACTGTGGTGCAGGGCACGGAGACGTTTGACCTGCTTATGGACATGGTGCGCAGCAAGCCGCCGCACTTCGTCCCCAACCCTGGGGTGCGTGTGGAGGAGTGCACCGTGCTGTCGACGAATCTGCCTGGGAGGCGCGAGAAGGCTGTGGTGCGCGAAGAGGAGGACGAGCTCAAGCAGGAGCTCCTCCGCCGCATCGACAGGTCTACACATGCCAGGCAGCTCATCGACGACGAGTCTGACTGAAGCTCGAGCCACCCCCCCTTGCTCCTCTCTCTTCGTGTGACCCCCCCGCTGAGGGACACACCCCCTGCACCTGACGTGCACCTCTGCCCCAAGCGATGCGAGCCCCAGCCCCTTGGAACCTGTCGGATCTCAAAGGGGTGGGACGAAGGGGGGAGGGGAGGGGGAGGGGCCGGAAGGCCCTCCCAACAGCTGGGTCGAGCGGAGTGACAGATGCGCCCCACACCGCCACATCCCACACCCCCGCTCCCCGCTCCGCGCGCTTTCTGTTCACAAAAGAAACTATGACATCAGCCCGCTTTGCCCTGTCCCTGCCCTCACACAACACAACGCCACGCAGGGGGCAGAGGGGTAGAGGTGGGGTGACACACTCCCCACCACCACCCTATGGCAGAGGTGCACAGCGGAGACGCGCGGCACCGCGTGGTGCAGTTTGCCGTGGAGGGGTGCGCTGCTCCAGATGCAGTGGTGGCGGAGGTGGGGCACGACGCGCTCTGCAGCAGCAGCGGGTACTACAGGGCACTGCTGCGCCCCGACTGGTGTGACGATGCAGACGGCAGCGCATCGCCTGCCCAACGCGCTGCGGTGCGCCCTGAGGATTTGCCCTACGCAAGGCAGTTCGCCGAGTTCCTCCTCCATGGCACCATCAGCACAGACCGCCTCAGCAACGAGCAGCTGCTCGAGCTCTGCGCCTATGCCGACCGCATCGCCGCACCCTGCTTTGCCCGGGAGGTGATGCGCAGGCTGGTGACACCGCGCAACGTCCTCCTCGTGGCCCCCGTGCCCGCCTTCACCCCGCTGTGCGAGCGGTATCTGCTGGAGCACTTTGAGGAGTCCTTCTCCTTCGCCCTCGCTGCGGACAACGTCGCCGCCCTCACAGCCCTGCTCGGCAACGAGCGGGACCTGCTGCAGCGGCAGGGCCTGCACCGCACCGCCAAACACTCTGCGGTGAACAGCCTGGTGCTCTCGACGCTGCGCAGCGACGAGCTGCTTGCCGACGAGGAGGTGGTCCTCCAGGTGGTGCTGGAGATCTACAGGGCGTGCGGCATGGAGATGGCGCGCCCCATGCTGCTCAGCGTGCGTCTGAAGGATGTGGGGTTGACGCAGCTCGACGAGCTCCGCTCGTCGCACGACAGCGCGCTGCTGTCGCTGCTGCTGCCCAACCTGTGCGACGCGTATGCCTACCACAGCCACATCGCGCGGCGGTCGCTCTTCGTGCCGTTCCGCTCGCGGCAGAAGCTGATCAACACCCTCAGCATCAGCAGCTGGGACGAGCTCTCCGGGGGTGCGGCTCTGAAGCTGCCGTCCTTCCGCTGGCACCTGGTGGGGTTCGCTGTCGAGCTGTCGCGCAACGCCTCCGGCGGGCTCGCCGCCTCGCTGCATGTGCAGCACACCTTCGCGGAGGAGGTGCCGCTGGCCTTCACGCTCTGCCTCTCCGGCGCTGCGGGGCAGCGCGCCACCAAGTCCTTCCTCCATGCCTTCTCGGAGTGCAACATCCCCCACGGGTGGGATGACGTCGGCCTGCAGTGCGCCGGTGCCACGTCATTATTTCCGTTGTCGGTGCGGTGCTACGTCCAGTTTGTCGACACGCCGCTTGAAGAGTCTTCCTTTGAGTCCGACGGGCACAGCGGGTCGAATGACGAATGAGGAAGAGGGGGGATGGGTGGAAGAGGACGGCCCGTTTGTCTGTCCTGTGTTGGTCGCTGTTGGGGGGAGGGGGGGGGCGGGGGAGGGTGGTGGTGACGGGGTGGGCAGGGGCGCGTATAACCACATAGCACCGCCACCCCACCGTGCGCAATAAGTCTCCTACGAACCGTATCTGTTCCGTCTCCTTGCAGTTCTGAGCCACGTCCGTTATGTGTGGGGGCAAAGTAACTTGAAAGTTGAACCCTTCCCCCTATATTGTCCGATTGCCAGTCCTTCTTGTCTCACCCCACCCCCTTGTAGTGATGCCATCCCTCGTATCCTACTTCACCACCCCCACACCCCCCTTTGTTCTTGACCCAGCGGTCTGCAGAAGTGCAGGGGAGGGTTCTCGCACCCCGACCCCGCCATATGCGGCGTGCTGGCCTCCCCTGCAGCACGGCACCCGCGACCGCAGATCCCTCTCATGTGTGTCGGCGGGAATCACACCTGGAACTGCTGGTGGGGCACCTCGACAGACATGTTGCTGTGTCGTGCCGCAGGCCAGCCTGTTGGTGTGATGTATCATATGCGGCCTTCGCCGCAGGGCTGTTTCGATAGTGTTTTTGCGCTGTAACTTTGTGTGTAATAACCAGTTGGCGAATGGATCGCATCAGGGGACAGGGTGTGTGTGTAAGGAGGCTTCTGCTCTATGTTGTTGTGCGGGATGCAAAGTTAAAGCTTGTGTTCCGCTGGAGCCGATACTCTGTGGTGCCGGACACCGAGATGGTGCTCCCTCGTGTCTCCGGGAAGGCTCTCCCAAGGCCTCTCCAGCATCAGGCGAAGGGTGGGTATATCGCATCTCTTGCACCCTCTTCTCCTCCCCCACTCAAGGCAGTTGCCTGGGTGATTGCCTTATGACGTTCACATGAACCAGTGGTTAAGCTTGGGGGTTGAGTGTTCTTCCGCCAGGATGGCGTCAAAAGGTGGTGAAGGGTGGCAAATCAAGACAAAACAGGTTCTCGAGGGGGGGTGCGCCCCCTGAATCAACGAATAACCCCGAAACCACAATGTGCCATTTAAACCTGACCTCCGCCCAGCCACCCCACCCTCCCCCCCGCTAATGCGAAGGTGGGCAGTTCCGTCGGTCCTTCCCTTGTCTTAGTCGGTATGCACACAATACACACAGTTCCCCCACCACCCCCATCCCTTGGGATCCCTTGTGATAATACCTGCCGTCCTTTTCTTTCTCCTCCACAGGCCGTGGTTTCCATGTGCCCCTTTCTGCGCCGATCGATATCACTTGTTCCTCTCCTCCACAAAGCCAGTTTTTATAATAAAGTCATGTGGGGTGGGCGGGGACGTGTGGGGGAGTGATTATTCTCTGCGAGCTCTGTGCTGAACACTGCTCAACGCGGTGGGAATCACATTCGGCTCGGATCGACACGATGACTCGGCCAGGCCTTCTGTTGTGCAAAGAATTGCGCGTGTGTGTGTACCTTCTGCTCTGTGTCTTGTGCACACCACCCCAGGCAGCTGCCCGGGAACAACGCACTCCAAACAAAGGTGATGATGGGCATCGCGAGCAAGAAGCATGCTGCCCTCGTCTGGCCCTCTCTGCGACACAGAGGGCTGTGCCAGAGAGGCACAGCCCGTGACACCACCTGACTCCGGCCCTGCGGCAACGGAGAGGCCATGCTACGTTGCGTGTGTCGGGATGCGACTACCTAACGCCCGCCCCACCCCCACCCCCACCCACCGAACACCACCCTTGCCAGCATCTAGCATGCCACCTTGCCAGTTGTCTCGATTCATGCGGGACGTGATGCCACGCTCCCTCCACCGCAGGGCTAGCCGTCGGGGCCCGCCGCATCTTCGTTGGGTAGAGGGTCGTGTAGGGTGTGGGCAGCTCCAAGCAAGATGGGCGGCGAGCAGAGCAAGACCAGCGGGCTGGAGGGCTTCCAGATTGCAAGCGTGGTCCCCCAGTCCCCCGCGCACGAGGGTGGTCTGATCCCATACTTCGACTTTGTCGTCGGGACGGACGGCGTGCAGCTGGATAGGGAGAACTCATCCGACTTCCGAGACTACATCAAGAAACACCAGGACAAGCCGACCAGCCTGAAGGTGTACAACACCAAGACGAAGGCTGTGCGCGATGCGGTCATCACCCCGAACGACAAGTGGGGCGGGGTAGGCCTCCTGGGGTGCAGCATCAACTGGGAGAGCGTGGACCTCGCCCAGGAGTACATCTGGCACATCACAGATGTCCGCGCCGGCAGCCCGGCGGAGCTTGCCGGGCTGCAGGGCGGGCGTGACTACCTTGTGGGGATGCAGAGCGCCGCGCCCAGCGGGCCCCTGTACATCACGATGTTCTCCGACAAGACAGACTTCCACCACCGCCTCTCCTTCGTCAACGCGATGCGGGAGGACCCTGTGCACAGAAGGAACCCGCGCTTCATGCAGCTCCTCCTGCTTGTGTACGACCACGTCGACAATGCAGTGCGCGAGGTGATGGTCGACATGGGGCAGTCGACCTCCCTCGGGTGCGACGTTGCCAACGGCTACCTCCATGTGGTGCCCTCGACCCCAGGGGACACGCGCCTGCCCATCGTGCGGCAGTTCTACATCGACACCAGCAGCAGCAACGAGGTGGCGGCGGCAGCGCCGTCAGCCACGCTCCCGCCCCCGCCCGCGCCTGTGTCATGGGCCAACCCCGCACTGCAGGGCGTGCCGGTGATGCCCGCCCCCCCCTCCCCTGTTGGCACGCAGCCTGCAGTGTCGGCGGCGCCGACACTCCCGCCCCCGCCTGCCCTCACAGCAGGCGTGGCGGGGCCCGCAAGCCCGGCGTCGCCCGCACAGCCCACGGCGGTGGAGGGTGGGGCGGCACCCCAGCAGCCTGCAGTGGCAGGCGGTGCGTCTCCTGTATCCCTCGGCCAGGCACCTCAGTATAGCGAGCCTGCCTGGGCGTCGGCGCTGAACAGCACCCGTTCTTGAGGGGGTGTGCACGGGGTGGAGCAAGAGAGTTAGCGGGAGGGGGTAGGGAAGTGGGGTGTGTGTGTGTGTGGTAATTTCATGTCGTACGTCGCCATGGGGGGGGTGGGGGCGGTTGGGGGGTTGTGTGGGGTGACACATTGGCCCCCTGCCTGGTGAAATGTTATGGTGTGACAAGATGCCACGGAGTGATGGCTATCTTGTTGTGTGACACGGTATCGGGCAGAACTAAAGGCCACCGTGTGCAAGCCTGTGTGCCTCATGGAATGTGTGTATATGTGTTGTCTGCTGTCCAGCGGCTGCATCAAGAGCGCGGGTGCTCGGTGCTGCGAAGGAATCGGGGTGCGGAGGGGCTGCGACCCACCACCGAGCGAACTCTCCGGTGCCCACCCCTCACTCGTGTTGGCGACGTTTGGAATCTCCCCCCCCTCCCCCTTCTGCATACATTGCACTATCTAGCAGGCACTGTTCCCCACAGAATAAAGAGATGTCAGACCTTCCCCCCCCCCCCACCCCACACCCTTCCCCCACCAGGCCAGACGCCTCGTCCTCGCCCCGCCCTGTTCCCTCACAAGTGTTGCGGTGGTGGCCCTGCTGACGGACTTTATACAGTGGAGGCAGCATCAGAGCTCGTGTCGGTGCAACCTACGAAAGGTTGACGTGTGTTGGTGGGAGGGTCGGAGGAGCACTGCCTCTTTCGGCCCTGGTGTCCCATCTTGCTGAAGAGCTGTGCATGCTGGGCTGGGTTGGGTGGGGGGGGAACAAGGGGAGGGTGTAGCCGAAGGCGGGTTCCAGGCAGGGTCGCTCGCTCTCTCACCCGCGCCGGTTTGTGTGGTGGCCTTGTTATGCCCGGCAGCACGTTGCGCCGACACCGGCACGACCTGATCCCAGCACTGCCCAGGCAAAACAGGGCAAGTGTGTGGATGGTTGAGGTTGGAAAGCCGTCTGCACGACCCCATGCTCCCCATACACCCACCCTGCCAACATGTTTTGTCATTTTGTGTGGCAGTAGCGCTGCCCCGCCACGCCCCCCCCTGCCACCGCAACACCGCGCACTGTTTCCTGCCAGAATTATCTGATCTCAAGCTATCAGCCTTATACCTACAACAATGATGTCGCGCAAGATGCTGCTGCTCGCTTCTGTCGGGATTGTGTCGCTGCAGATGATTGCGGCACAGGAGTGCTCTGCCGTGTGCAACGCATGCTGCGCAGCTGGGCCGAACGGCGAGAAGAGGTCGCCCAGCATCGACGGTGACTGCATCGACGAGGCCACTGGGAAGGCGGCATGCTACCTGGAGACAGGGCGGTGCCTGAACGGCAAGGCCGCTGTCCCGTGTGAGGCGGTGCACACCCCCAAGATGCACATCACCAGGGGCGGTGTGGGTGCGAACGCACGCGAGCCGGTTGAGACCACGTGGAGCTGGCTCGCCGAGGGCACGCCTGCGTGGGATGTGCTGCAGACCACCGCTCTGCCGGGCAAGGAGGCGCGCCTGATTAACGTGCCCCAGGGGATGCTGCTGAACACCCCGTGGTCGCTGCAGACCCCGAAGGCCACCAACATCGAGAAGGACAACGTCATGACATTCCAGTGCAGCTACGGCTCTGCCTGCAACATCGTCATCTTCCTGTACGAGTGCAGCCCGTGTGAGTCTGAAAAGGCGAACCTCCCGGCCCTCCTCATGGGCGACGACTTCGTGCGCACGCGCTGTGCCCCGTCCTTCACGAACGGGAGGACGGACACCCTCCACCGCATGACGTCGTACACCAAGACCCTGCCGGTGAACGGGCGCTACGAGTTCGTCTCCCCCGGCCGTGTCGAGTTCGTCGTGTTCGGGATGAGCCTGCACCCGCTCCCCGAGTGTGACACCCTGGACCAGATGGAGTGCGGCAACACCAACGGCCACTGCTCGTGGAAGGGTCGCTGCGAGGTGACCACGTGCGTGCAGCAGGGCCCTGGGGGTGGCTGCGACACCCAGACTTGCGTGAAGAAGGAGCTGGCATGAGCGTGCACCCCGGTGCTGAAGGCGGCCGTGACACGGCCCTCCCCCACCGTGCCTCCAGCGGGCACTTGCCCCCCCTCCCCACGTTGCTCTGTGCGTGGTGGCACCATCTTCTCTGGAGAAGATCACAGGCCACCCCGCACGGCCTTGCTTCTTTTATATCCACCCTCTCTTGAAACCAACCAACAGCACAATGGGGATACCATCATTTTTTTTTCCCGTCCGAACAAAATCAAATTCGTCACCACTCCTGAAACGAGGGGATGATCCGGCGCAGCTGGATCGCCTAACCCTCTTGACGGTTAGCAACACTGACAGAATACGCAAAAAAAAACATGTTCCCAGGGGCAGTGCGGTGGACAGCCTACCATCCCCCTTCGGGGTGGGCGTGGCTTTAGACTTTGCACTGCCCTGTCTCTAAGAAGTATTCCACCTTTCCACCCCCACCGCTTCAAATGAAGAAGAAAATACCTACCGGGTGCCTCCGCTTGTGTGTCAGACTGTGCCGCTTTGCAGCCAGCTTTGTGGGAGGGCTCACCCCCTTGCCTCACGTTTCTGCACTTCTGAGCGGAAGGCACGCCCCCCCCCCCCCCCCCCCCCCAGATCCAGAATAGTTCCGACCATGCCACTGCTCCTTCGTTATTTCTTTCGTTTCTCTTTTATGCCACGGAAACGGCATCAAAGAGTGGAGAAATATCGGGAGCCTGAAAAAAAACACCCCAAATAACATCCCCTTCTCCCCTCCCAAAAAAACACGGTTTGCCCCCCGGCAGGATCCCGGGAAACCCCGGCCGGGCCCGGAAATTCCGGGCCCGGGACCGGGATTTTGAAATCCCGGCCGGGATCCCGGGGAAATCCCGGCCGGGTCCGGCTGGGGTCCGGCCGGGAATCCCGGGGGTTCTCAGTCTCAGGTCGCTTGGACCGAGGTCATCTCAGACCTATGGCTTTCAGTCCCAGTTTCAGATTCAGACCTGCTGATCCAGAACCGCACCCTCTCCTTCCACACCAATTGTATCCACTGCTCATGGGTCCGAGTGACGACGATAGCAATGACGATGGCTCCATAGCAAAGATGGCTACCACTGTCAAAGCTCATCTGGAACAGAAACTGTCCCAGATGGAAGTCTCCTGTATAAATACAGGGTTCGGGGTTACCACGAGTGTAACGCAGATACGTGCAGGTGTGTCAAGAGAGTGTGCAGCTCACAGCAGTTCCGCATCCTCCTGGTTGCTGAACTCCACAGTCCTAGGACGACGAAGAGGACGACGAGGGTCGACGTAGGCTTATCTTACGCTACGGCAGGGGTGGACTCAGCCACCCCGGGGGCAGGTTGAACAGGTTGTGTGGTTCCACTGATCAACATATAGGTCGGCCTGTCTGATAAGACTCAGCCACCCTGCGGGTCAAGTGATTACAAAAGGGTGCCTATTTGACCAAAAGGCAAAATTTCCTCCCGCCATGCTCCCGTACCACAGAGGCTGTTGTGTTTTGCCTCTGTGTATGCGTACGTTTTGCGATGACGGGGTGTGGAACCTGGCGTAGACCGAGCTACAACCAGGAACCAACGGCCCAACTCGGCGCCGTGGGTCAATTTTTGTAAAAAGGCCTTGACCAGAGGCATCCCCCTAACACTAAATTTGCTCTGTTTCACCTGAACCGACCAACCAGGCACCGTGAGGAGGCATCAGAGCCCCTCGTGGACAGCCGCAGCACCCTTCCTTTACTAACGTCAGGTTCACCACTAGCACGAAGCATCACTGTTTTACGTCAGGTATGGCAAATGCCCACCCAAGGAAGTCGAGGAGTTTGAGCCGTTGGAAGTTACCAGAGGGACAAGCAAGAGGGATCTGCAAATCAGTGATGTCTGTTGTACCCTTGGACCACATTAAACTCAAACTGAACCCTCAGTCGTCCTTGATCGCCCGACAAGGTTCCTTTCAGCTTTCTAACAGATGGGTACCGCAACTGTCCAACTATCTACAGACTCACATCCCAGAAGGTGCAGTCCAGGTTCCACAGAGCAAATTAAATGTTAGGAGGGTGTCCTAAATTTAGGAAATTTTTGAAAAAATTGGAAAATTTTGGGGGATTTTTTGAAAAAATGGCAAAAAAAAGGGTGTGGGGAGTTGGGTCCAGTTTAGCAAAGTCCGTGTATTTGGACGCGGCCCCTCAGATAAGGAAGCCGCGTCTCAGGTGCAGTATGTGGGGTGTTGTCGATTCTTCAGGGTTCGACATTCTCGGGCTGGACGGAGAGAAACGGTGGGTGCAACTCTGATCAGAAAAAACTTCAACCGAAAAAACGGGGTGTAGCTCCCTGACTGACGAGCAGCGGGAGGTGGCGAAGAGAAGCTCCTCATGCGTGGCGGCCTCCCTCGTTCGCGGCGGGTGAGGCATGCGGGGGTACGAGAGCGGCACCCGCCTGAGTTCTTTATGGAACCCACAAACCTGGGTGGCCTCACGGATGTGAGGTTGGAAATGCTCCGGGAGACAGCCGATGGCGCCTCAACGCCACAGGCTATCGTTGCCGGCTTGGTGCCCATATGGTGCAAGATGAGCGGCGGAATCCGCGAACTTCGGGAACTATCAGGTAGTTTGAACGCTGAAGACTGCCCCGCCAGGCTGAATGGGAGTCACAACGCGATGAGGAACAAGGATCAGCAGCGCCCTTTGCGGCAAACACAGGGCAGCTCTCCCTGAGCAGCTGGGAATGAAACGGGACGGAACTAACGAGCAGCAGCGAAAATATTGCAGAGCACCAGTAACCACAACGAGTCCATGACACAAGTGGAACTGCAGACACGGGGCAGCCAAGAAACCGACGCAGTCGCAGGAGACCACCTCCACTGTCAGAACGAGCAGAACTGAGAGACACTCAATGGGATGAGGCGGAATCACTGGAACGGGGACACACTGATGGCACACAGGACAGACAGACAGAAGTCAGAGAGAAACGGTTGTACAAAGGGCTCGGCTTTACCGACGTCCTTAGTACAGAGTGAAACGACGACGCCGCCGAAGGCGGCCAATCCGCCGCCCGAAGGGCGGCGGAAAAATTTTTGGGGTGTTTTTGGGAGAAAAACCGGGCAACCTGGGCCCTTTGGGACCACACAGGCCAGGAAAGGCCAAAATTTTCGATTTTTTCGGAAATTTTTCGGTTTTTCAGAGTGTGGCAGTCCGCAGATACAGATTTTCGGGTCGGAAAAAATTTTTTTTTTCGACCCAAAAAAATCGGATTTTTTCGGGGAGGGTCTCCGGTGGCCCCCCCTGGATTTCCTGTTTTTTCCCGATTTTTCCTGATTTTCGGATTTTGCTCGAAATTTGCCCTTGTGTCAACCAGTGGCAAAACTTTCGGAAAATCGGGAAAAATCAGGAAAATCCGGAGTACCGGACACCCTCCTTAGCATTTCTGCACAACTACCGGTACGCAAATCGCAGCGGCGGTGGAAGTGACTGACTCGAAAACGGCGAGGTATCAGTCTTGACGCTGGAAAATTCCGTTCGGAAATACCAAACACATCCACAGAAAGTGGAAGGAATGGGCGCCAAGATGATGCGAACGATTTTTGGGGGGAGGAGGGGGGGGACTGCCCTGTATCGTGATACCCGTGAGGGTAACCAAATGCAGAACAGGGAGGCACAGGCGCACACACGAAGGCAGCACACAAATGACAAGTGGCAGGATTACAAGTGGCAGGAAACAAGATTGCTGCTCAACCACGGTGTCCATCAGGAACCACGTCGCTGTGTAGTGCACTCCAGAGGGTTGCCCTCTGCACCACCTCATGCCGACACACCAAACGCCCTCCCTTCGAGGCGAGGACACCGGGAGGGGAAGCCCGGGTCGGCGCCCTCCCTGAGGTCCTCGCCTCGATTGATGAGAATTGACGGTCTCGGGTTCAAAACCCGCTCAGGTGCTGCGTCGTCGACACAGTGCCTGGGATCTGGTTGCGGCAGTCGACATCCCAAACAGGGCGCCCATACTCTGTGCAAAGTACACCCGGGCGAGGCTCCCCTCGGGGGAACACCGTCGGGAGATGTGCTCCGCGCCCGATTCTGGGTTGTCCGCGAGGTACTGTCGCATGGAGCCTGCGTGACAACATAGGTGGTGGTTCGATTCCCAGAACCTGGGGAGGATATCCTATGGGATAACCTCCACGGAGTGTTACTTCTCCCGTTGGATGTCCTGCACCAATGTGGAACCCTGCAGAAGACACGCGAGAAACAGAGAGGGATGTCCCACGGATATCCCGCTCTGTTACCTCTCTGTTCCCTCGGGTACTCCGAGAGCATGTCACCCCCCCTCGGCCTGGGCTTGTGACACTGGCTGGGCTGCCTCTTGTACAGATCGATGGAGTGAACGCGCTGGGGTATTGCCAGGTACTAGCTTCGGCAAACTGCGCAGAGTGGGTGGCCCAGTTGTGCTGGGAAGAGGTGGAGGGGTCACCAACATTGTGAGGCGGCTCATTTTTCAGCATTACTGAGCGAAAAGTGTCACTGCGCTTTGTTCGGCACTTGCTTTGGTTTCTTTTTGCGTTGTCGCTTCCACACTCACACTCCTGCTGATGATGGTGTCGTGAGTGAGGAGCACAAGGGCACGACTGGGTCCCGGGATGACCCCGGGATATCCCGGGGCCATCCCGGGATACCCCGGCCGGATCCCGGGATATCCCGGGATTCCCGGCCGGGCCCGCCCGGGGGCAAACCGTGAAAAACTAATGACATCGGGTGGATCGCAAAGGGGAAGGGGGCAACGGCAGCGTGCAATATGCAATGTGCAAAACTCTCAAGTCATCTTACCACCCACCTACACCTGACCCCGGGGGGGTCCCGGGATGACCCCGGGATAACCCGGGGTCATCCCGGGATTTCCCGGCCGGGATCCCGGAATTTCCCGGAACCCGGCCGGGCCCGCCCGGGATCCCGCCCGGGGGGCAAACCGTGAAAAAAACTGCCACCGCATGCTTTCTTTTGACTTTTTTGTTGCCATTTTTATCTAGGAGTATGCGCGTCAGCCAAACGCCGTACCTTCTTTTTCTGTGTTCGTTTTTATGTATTTTTTTTTGACCCAAGGCTTGCCTTTTTGACAAGCAAAACCAGAAGAAAAAAATAGGCACCCCGCCAAATCTTTTTTTCAAAAAAAACAAAAAAAGAGGCCCCGCCAGACACCCTTCCGCACTGCACCATCGGGCCACCCCTTCTCTCTCTATATCCCCCTCCCATTTCCTCCCTCCTTTCCCTCCCTCGTTCTCAGCAGAGCGAAGGGAAGAAGAGGGCGGGGATGGCGGGAGATTCGTAAACTGGGGAGCAGGGGCAGGGCTGAGACGGTGCGTGGGTGTTGCGGGGGGTGAATCGGCCTGACTGCGTGACTCTTATCAAACCAATCCACTTTGGGGGGAGGGGGTGGGGTAGCCGGGTAGGGGGGGTTTTTTTAAACCAAAACTGTTTGAAACAGAGATGAAAAAAAAAGCAAAGGGGGTGGTTGCGGCTGACAGGCAGAGCCACGGGAGTTGTCTCTTTTTCTCTCTCCCGAATTGCGCTTCGCGCCTTGTTTCTTTTTTAGTGCCGGGTGCCAAATAAAACAATACACGACAGGGGCAAAAGAAGAACCAACGCCCAACGGAAATGCCCCCACCCCTTCCCTCCTCCCCCCTCTCCCCGCTCCGCTGGGGAAAGGGCTTCGCTCTGAAGTGGAGAGCCTGAATAAGTGAACCTGGTGCCCTAGTTTCCTGTGTGGCACCCAGGCTAACACGTTCTCACCCCCTTAACACTTCACATAGGTTGAACTTCAGATCAACAGCATCAGGGAGATCGAGGGGATGCGGCGGAGGGAGGACGGGTGGGGAAAGGGTTATGTTTCCGATCTTATTTTTGGCATTTCCACCCAGCGGGGGGGGGGAGGGGTGGGGGGGGGGGCTGGCGAGGTTCCCCCCCCCCCCCCTTCGCACCGTGCGTTTATTTGATTTATTTTTTCTGACACACAGGTGCGTGTCTCCCCCCCGCCCCCCTCACCCCCCCCCCCCCCCACCTTACCCGACTCCACCCCCAGCCGATATGAAAAAAAATGACGCCCCCCACCCCCCCCCCCCCCACACCACCGGTACGCATGCTCCGGAACTCCTGCTCACAGAGGCCTAACGAGACCACATTGCCACGTCATAGCTTCGTGCCAAGGTGTCAGGTGCCTCGCCTTTCACGGCATCACCTTCCACTTTTTGGCACATGTGAATTTCTCACAGCACGCGCTTGTTTAGGGTGTGTGTCCACGTCATGTGTGGACCCATCCAAGCTTGTCGCCACAGAGGCAACGGCGTATTGTGGTAAGCTTTCCCGAGGATGTCAGAGTTGGGTGTCAAAGGGGGAGGGGGTGTGCGTGGTGTGGTGTGGTGTGTTGTTGTGTGTGGGTTCAGGGGGGAGGGAGAGGTGAGGGAGAGGTGGGGTCACGCATGGCATGGCCGGGCGATGCAGGGAGATGGCGAATGCCGAGGGGATAATGCACCCCCCTCTTCGATCCACTTCCCTGTGTTGGGTATGGACCCCCCGATCCAGCCCACCCGGACCAGTGGAGGTAATTTTTTTTTACCAGAGTATCGCTCGGTAGCGGCCTGCACTGGGGCAAACCATCATGAGATGAACATGGGTGGGTGGGTGGGGTTTGTGTGGGAACAATTTCCCACCCAAAAAATCCCCCCAAGGAAATTGCGTGCCGCCCCTCACCTTCCACCCCTCTCCACCCCCCCACGCCCCCCCCGCCCCATTTCGGCTTTCATTCCCCCCCCCCTCCGGCCACCCTACCCCTACCCGCCCCCCTCTGTATTTCTCCGTATTCTTTACTTACTTTACCCGATATCAAACCCAAAAAAGAATCCCCGGGTCTGTGCGGTAGCCTGGCTCTCGCAGTGTCTGGGATTGTCTGCATCCCCTCACCCCTCCCGAGAAAACAAAAAGTCCCCTTCGTGTCACTTGTCGATACACACAGTTTATTTTACCGTCCGTATTTTTTCACCCCCCCCCCCCCAACAGTTTCCTCCGGTGGGAGCAGATCTATCATGGTGTGCTGCACCAGTTTCCCACGAAACTCTTCCTCCCCCACCCCCCACACCCCCGCTTCCTCCGAGTTCCCCTGTCTGCGGATTGTGTTCTGTGGAACAGTGGGGAGGAAACAGGAAGCAACACATCTTGATTTGGCCTGAGCGCCGCGGTTGAACTACTCCTTTATTGCCCCCAAGAGATGCTGAGAGAGAAGGCGGGTTTAACAGTGCACCCCTGCCTTTAGGGGTGTGGTGTGCCTGCGGCTGCCCAACAAGAACATTCGAAAGGGGGATGATGACGATGCATCGTGTTTTTTTTATTGGGGTGCGTGCTGGTGAGGAAGAAACGGGGGACAGCCAAAAACAAGCTCAAACGCTATAAAGGGGGGAGGGCACATATTTCCCGTGAATTCCCGCAGGACAAGCCTTGTCAAGGGGAATAATTCAAATCAAACCACATCCTGCCTTTGGGCAAAACATTACTCCTTTGGGACAGAATGAGGTTGTGATAGATTCGGCGTTCCCTCTCCCCACGCAGCAGTAGGCGGCTAGGCCGGCAAACCTCAAAAAAGGCCTTCAGGGCAGTGCGGCCTCGAGCCTGCTGTGTGTTCGGGGCAGACCCCACTCAGAGGCACCCAGAGCGCGGCCCGCGACATTCTGTTCCAAGCACAATCACACATTTTTCCCAGAAGAGTAGCCAGAAGAATGCAGGAAGACGAACAGCGAATCCTGTTGAGAAAATGCGTCGTGTGAATGCCACCCCCGCCCCCGCCCCCACCCCCCGGCCCCCTGGCCCCATCTTGTCGGGTTGTTTGTGGCAGCGTGGTGGGTCTTGGGGGGGGGGGGGTACGGCCAGCATCACCCCACGACTCCCGGGCTGTATCCATGGCATCTATACACACTCACAACATTCGGCACAGGTATATCCTTTTGATACGGCAAGGCAAGGCAAGAGGAAGCACAATGGGGTCACCCACGCACCACGATGACATCGAGCTGGTGGAGTGCGGGTATGTCAGCTCCAAGCCGGAGGCGCAGGAGCAGGAGGCGGCTGCAGGGCAGTGGCACCGCAGGGCCATCCTTGCAGTGCTGGTCCTGTTCGGGCTGGCTGCGGTGGTGACGGTGCTGGTGCTGGTGCACTCGGCGGAGGGGGGCAGCGAGCACACGGAGGCGTCGGCACCCGCTCCCACAGGGGGGTCCGGGTCGGCAGCGGTGCCGCCCCTGTATGAGCTGAGCACGAACAGCCCCCTCCAGCTTGCGGGGACCAGCGGTGTGCTGCACGCAGTGCTGGCGCAGGTGTCCGGCACCCCGCCCCGCGCGCCGCGGTTCGAGTGGACCTTCTCAGGGAACCTGGTCGGGGATGCGGTCTCCCCTGTGGCCGTGCCTATCATGGAGACCTTCACTACCATCCGCGGGGAACTGACGGCCAACGTGACGGTGCACCCGCTGCACACGGGCCCTATCACCGTGGCGGTGACGGTGTTCGACGGCGACAGCGCAGTGACAACGGCGAGCACGACAGTCGGGTACTACGCAGTGCGGCGGGATGTGCTGATGGCGGACGAAGTGTGCGCAGATTTTGTGTGCCCGTCGCAGGGCGCGGAGGTGCTGTGCAGGGCTGGTGCGCCCGTGCCCGCCAATGGGACATACGCCACGATCAGCTCCGAGCGGTGCGGGGTGTTCGCACGCATCGCCCTTGTCACGCCTGCGTCAGAGGGGGGGGGCGCGTGGTCGGTGGTGCTGGACCCGTGGCAGGAGCGTGTGGGGATGGAGGTTGTTGCCGAGATGTTCGAGGTGGCGTCGCTCGAGGGCGAGGGTGAGGCGCCTGCCGAGGACGACGCCGCCACCACACGCGACGCGCAGGCGCTGGGGCTGTTCAGCCGCCTCTTCCGCCGCAAGCGGGCGCCTACCGACATCAAGGGGCGTGTGGTGCTCCTGGAGAAGGAACTGAACTTCGAGAAGCACCCTGTGTCGGCCGGCTTCAGCGCATCCCTCGTCCTGAAGTACCGCATCATGGTGAAGTGGGGCAGGTTCCCCTACACTGGTGCCGTGCTACAGGAGGTGTCTGCCATCCTTGTGGGGGACCTGACGGCAGGTGCCGGGGTGCAGGGGCCCGTGAGGCACTCTGCGTCGTTCCACGAGGTGTACCCGCGGCGGCCTGTGAGCGTGGGGGGGCTGCGCATCCCCGTCCCCATCTTCCCGAACATCGTCGTGGGCGTGACTGCGCAGCTGGAGGTGTCTGCCGCCGTGGAGTGGGGCCTGGAGCCGGGCTTCAAGCGCGTGGCGGGCGCCCAGCTGCACGGCGAGTTCGGGCCGCGCTACACACCGTCGACCGGGTTCGCCCTGGTGTCGGACTTTGGGCACGACGTCTTCACCGAGTCGGCGGGGTCTCCTGCAGGCGTGGGGTCGGCAGAGGTCGTCGTGAAGCCGCGCCTGGCGCTGGACTTCAGCTTCAAGCCGCTGTGGTTCAACATCGACATGGGGACCCTCAGCGCGGGCACAGACGTTGTCGCGGCACTGCGTGGTGACGACAGGTGTGTGGCTGCAACCCTCGACGTGCATGCGTCCGCTTCGTTTGTGAACGACCTCCCCTTCGTCGGCGGCACCGCAAAGCTGCTCGACGCCACGATCCTCTCTGAGACGGTGTCGAAGTGCCTCCCCCCCACGTGCACAGACAAGGTGGATGTCGGGGGCGAGTGGCGGGACACCGACGGTGACGGCTGCAGCAGCTATGCCCGCATGTCTGACTGGTGCGATGCCTACGGGGCGGTGCGGAAGAGCCGCAGCGGGATGTCCGCAGCCAGGGCGTGCTGTGCGTGTGGTGGCGGTGACTGGAATTGATTTCATCAATAGGGTTCTGTGCGCCTGGCGCCTCACCCATTCCCAGCACCATGCACCAAGAATGTCACCTTCGAAGCCTGAATAAACGGGCAGGTATCATTTTTTGCTCGCGAGCGCCAGCGCCAGCGCCTGTGTCTTTGCATCGGTTGTTCCATTTGCTTTCCTTTTCTCTTTCTCCTTTGAGGGCGCGCGTGCCACAGCACGGCCGCAGATGCTCGACGCCCTTCATACCTGATACATGGTTTTGTGCTGCCCCCAACAGCGCCACCAAACCAATCACCGCGAAATACGGTACCGATCTAGCAGTAGTGACCGATTTGCGACCTGAAAGGACTTCACTTTGACTTTCACCGTTTCACTCTTCCCTGAGTCTTTTTGCCTTCTTTTCTTTTCCACTGCCTCGTTTGCGGGGCTGTGTGCATGCTGAATCAGAGGGTAGGTTTACAAGGCCGTTCCGCCCTTGGGTGACCTTCTGTGACGCGTATTGTCTTCTGCTTCTGCCCCCGCTTTTCACTTTGCCTTTATTCTGGCGCGGCATGCCATGCCAGAGCCAGACGAAACTACCAAGGAATCCAAGTCCAGCTGTCCCCGCTGTGCTCCAACACGCACACCGGGCGGACGCGCACACATGCACGTTCAGCAGGCAGTTATCCGTTGCTCTGTGTCGTGTGAGGCACCAAGGCGCAGACACACCCCCCTCGTAATTGTGTGGGGTGAGCTGCGCCCTCCTGGGGCCACACTGCCACAGTCCCTTCCGCTCCTGCTGTTGTTCCGCAAGAGCGGCACCTTGGGTGCTCAGCGCCCCATATCCACTTCAACCATTCCACACTCTTTTTTTCTTCCAAACCACCCTTTTTCCTCCCCCACCGTCCTGTAGTTGTGGGCAAAGCGAATCGGCACCGCGCCGTGCCACAGCGCGAGCACCGATCCCGCTATCCCCCCACCCACCAGGGAGCCACAGGACAACAGGACATGCTCCCCACCCCTCCCCCCCCCCCCCCCCCCAACACCACTGCACGGCCTTCCGCGGAGACGCGTGATTCTCTGCGGGTGTGCCGCCACCGCCCCACCCCACCCCACGCCGTGCGCCGCAGGCTGCCAGACATCCTGGCCCTGCTGGTGGGTCACTGCGCGGCTTGTCTTCTGCATGCGGCACACATTTGCTGCCGGCACAGGTCTGGTCTTCTGCCCTGTGCCGGTGGGGGATGGCACGTCAGAATGCAGGGCGACACGCCGCGCACACCACCAGCAGCAACCAGAGAGCTCAGCCAGACGGCAGGCAGGGGTGCGGTGTGTGCGTGTGTCCAGGTGTCATTTTGTTGCTGCCCCCCTCCCCCACCCAAGGAGGATGCTGGCTGCGTTGTGCATCTCTTGCATACATGGGTGGTGCTCACCTCCCCCTCCTCCTCCCCAAGACGATTGACGCGCTGCCACTTGACTCCCCCCCCCCCCTCCCCTCTCTCTGCCCGCACTTGACTCACCACCACCACCCCCTCTGCTACAGGCGCGGCAACCCCCACAATACACAACACACAACCCGCCTGTGGTTCCTTGCCGCCGCCGCCACCACCCGCTGCCACTGCTCCTCCCTATACCCGCCTCCCCCGGCACCAGAAGCGCGGCGAGCAGTACCCTCCGCTCTGTGCAGCGGCGCGCAACACAACACAACACAAGGGCATCCCCTCCCTATTCGCACCCCACCCACACTGCTTGTTGCGGTCTGCCGGTGCGGCCTTTTGTCAGGCAGGCTGGCGTCGTAGCGCTTAGTGAGCCGGGGGGGGGCGGGGGGTGGTGGTGAGGAGTTTCCGCCCATCCCGGTAGTGGCGGAGGCGGCGGCGTGGGTGCACTGATGTGCATCTACGCACGGCATGTCTCTGTGAAGGGGCTGGTGCGGTTCTCAGTCCGGAGGCAGGTCGGGGGGGCGGCGGTGCGGCAGCTGCAAGGGTGCCGGCGGACAGGGAGTTCCGGTGTGGGGGAGGCCGGGGCGCCCAGCCGTGCGTCGCCCCCGCGGCGGGGGCTGGGCGCGGGGGGCCCCAAGTTTGACCGGCCCCGGCAGTGCCACAGCGTTGCCGAGAAGGGGCAGCAGTCGGGGGTGCGCGGGTTTCTCCAGTCGTCCGGGTGGGACAACTTCACGTCGTCCCTCCCTGCGTTCCGGAGGGTGCACAGCAGTGGCCCAGGCGCTGAAGCGCCCCGCCCCGACACCCAGCAGCAGCAGGCACCCCGCAGGCGCCAGAGAGATGAGTCCTCGGAGGTGCTGAACGCCCTCGTCAGAGCTGCCGCTAAGGTGGAGCGGTGGTACGACTGGGCGCGATCGAGTCAGGTGGGCCGCATGGTTCACCCGCAGCAGTCGGTATGGAGAGCGTGTGGGTTTGGGGGGTTTTTTTTTGGCGGCTTTTGTTGAGTGTGTATTGCACTGCTTGCAACAAAGATGCCTCTGATGGCTTTGCCACAGCGACTGTTTATATGCCCACGCAATGACACAACACACCCACCCACACCCACACAGCACAACGGCTGGGGCGAGCTAGAGATGGCCTCCAACGTGACAGACTCTGTGCTGCACGATGTGCACGCTGCAGCCCAGCATGCGGGCCCCAGTCGGCCCTCCGGGGCGCAGCAGCATCTGCTCGCAGCAGAGGAGCTCTCCCGCCTTGCGCAGGGATCTGAGCGGCAGGTGTATAAGTTGTGCAACAACAGGGAGCGGAACCTGACGGTGACGGAGATCTGCGTAGACACCGAGGAGGAGAGCGGGTGGATGCTGCTGGCGAAGCTGCTGACAACACGGCGGTACCTCACGACACAGCAGCAGGCCACCCAGCACCTGTTCCGGGCACAGCCGGACTTCGTCGAGAGCACCTTCCTCAACGACGTGCAGCTGAAACTTCTCCCTAACTTCCTCAACGCCTTCTGGAGCCAGGACACGGAACGCCTGAAGACGATCTGCACCCCAGCGTGCTACCACGTCGATGTCGCCCCTCTCCTCACTCAATACGCCCTCCTGCAGTCGCGGTGCCGCCTGCAGATGGTGTACGACGCTGTCATCTTCAACCGCCTGATGCTTGTCGATGACTCCGAATTTGCCGCATTTGACTCCTCCTCCCTCGGCCTCCCGACACCCCAGCCTGTGCTGTTTGTGGCGGTGACCGCACAGCTCATCGACTGCTGGGTGAGCTCCTCCGTCACCACCAAGTCGAGGCGGATGCTCCCAAGTGACTTCAACAAAGTGCACCGGGGCGACCCCTATCTCTCATCCGACCACGTGTTTGTCTTAGGCCTTATCCCCGAACCCCGCAACCGCTGGGTTCTCACGTCCTTCCGTTCCTGCAGAGCTGATGCTCTGGATTGATCGGAGGTGGAATCGGCAGCGTTGCATTTGCGAGGCTGGCGGGTTGAAGGGCCCCCATACCCTATCCTTTTGTCTTTCCCGGGGGAACAAAGGAGGGGTCGTAGGGCGGTGGGTGGGAGTGCTGCGCCAACTCGCGGCGACCCCTCGGGGAGAATGTCTGTCTAACCTGTCTTGACTTGTGTGGGCGGAGGGGGGGTGGGTGGGTCGGGGGGAGGGGGGAGGGGGGCCGTTGTCTGCGTTTCAGAATGAAGCCCCCCTCCCCCCTTCTCGGAAAAGTTCTTGAAAAAGTGGGCACTTGTCAACTTGACTCACGTGTGGAACCACATGCCATGTCGCTTGTTCAGAGCTTGGCGGGTGGGCGATTGTTGGGTACGGAAGGAACTGATAATAATGGAAGGAGCGGGTGAAGGCACTGCGGGGACAGTCAGAGCCAAGGCCACCCACGGTGGCAGTTTGCCTCACACATTCAAAGCAAAGGGCGCCAAGCACAGTGGCGATGATCCGCAGTGGGGGGATTCCTGAAACGTTTCCTGTGGCGTCAACCACCCCCATCCCCTCCCCTCCAACAGAACGAACCCACGCCCTAAATCATGCCAGCGAAGTGCAGAGATTGGGCAGGGCAACACGAAATAACCGACAGTATAACCTACCCTACCCTAGGGTTGGGGCCGCCGGGGTCCCAGATTTTTTGGTAATTTCCAGGTGTGGGTAGGGGGACCTTTTCGAATTTTTTTTTTCGAGGGGTGCCCATTTTGGCGATTTGGGCCCGATTTCGAGGGTTACGGGTGACCCTAGACCCTA
The DNA here is from genome assembly GCA_963210315.1 of Rhynchopus euleeides. NCBI lineage: Eukaryota > Euglenozoa > Diplonemea > Diplonemida > Diplonemidae > Rhynchopus > Rhynchopus euleeides. The sequence continues at coordinate 117,097 of OY723321.1, read as the reverse complement.
CCCAACCCTAGGGTTAGGGTTGGGGTTGGGGTTAACTCCAGACCCTACCCTCACCCTAGGGTTAGGGTTAGGGTTAACCCTAGACCCTACCCTAGGGTTAGGGTGAGGGTTAACCCTACACCCTACCCAACCCTAGGGTTAGGGTTGGGGTTAACCCTAGACCCAACCCTACCCTAGGGTTAGGGTTAACCCTACACCCTACCCAACCCTAGGGTTAACCCTAGACCCTACCCTAGGGTTAGGGTCAGGGTTAACCCTAGACCCAACCCTACCCTAGGGTTAGGGTTAACCCTACACCCTACCCAACCCTAGGGTTAACCCTAGACCCTACCCTAGGGTTAGGGTCAGGGTTAACCCTATACCCAACCCAACCCTACACCCAACCCTACCCTAGGGTTAGGGTTAGGGTTAACCCTAGACCCAACCCAACCCTAGGGTTAGGGTTCGGGTTAACCCTAGACCCAACCCAACCCTAGGGTTAGGGTTGGGGTTAACCCTATACCCAACCCTACCCTAGGGTTAGGGTTAGGGTTAACCCTAGACCCAACCCAACCCTACACCCAACCCTACCCTAGGGTTAGGGTTAGGGTTAACCCTAGACCCAACCCAACCCTAGGGTTAGGGTTAACCCTACACCCAACCCTACCCTAGGGTTAGGGTTAGGGTTAACCCTAGACCCAACCCAACCCTAGGGTTAGGGTTGGGGTTAACCCTACCCTACCCAACCCTAGGGTTAGGGTTGGGGCTAACCCTATACCCTACCCAACCCTAGGGTTAGGGTTAGGGTTAACCCTATACCCAACCCAACCCTAGGATTAGGGTTAACCCAACCCTACCCTAGGGTTAGGGTTAACCCTACACCCTACCCAACCCTAGGGTTAGGGTCAGGGTTAACCCTAGACCCAACCCAACCCTAGGGTTAGGGTTGGGGTTAACCCTATACCCTACCCAACCCTAGGGTTAGGGTCAGGGTTAACCCTAGACCCAACCCAACCCTAGGGTTAGGGTTAACCCTATACCCAACCCAACCCTAGGGTTAGGGTTAGGGTTAACCCTATACCCAACCCTACCCTAGGGTTAGGGTTAACCCAAGACCCAACCCTACCCTAGGGTTAGGGTTAACCCTATACCCTACCCAACCCTAGGGTTAGGGTTGGGGTTAACCCTATACCCTACCCTCACCCTAGGGTTAGGGTTAACCCTATACCCAACCCAACCCTAGGGTTAGGGTTAACCCAAGACCCAACCCTACCCTAGGGTTAGGGTTAACCCTATACACAACCCAACCCTAGGGTTAGGGTTAACCCTATACCCTACCCAACCCGAGGGTTAGGGTTGGGGGTTAACCCAAGACCCTGCCCGACCCTAGGGTTAGGGTTCACCCTAGACCCAACCCTACCCTAGGGTTCGGGTTTGGGTCAGGGTGAACCCTAGACCCGACCCAACCCTCGGATCAGGGTTGGGGTTAACCCTATACCCTACCCTAACCCTAGGGTTGGGTAGGGTCTAGGGTTAACCCTGACCCTAACCCTAGGGTTGGGTCAAGGGTTAACCCTAACCCTAGGGTTAGGGTAGGGTCTAGGGTTAACCCTGACCCTAACCCTAGGGTTAGGGTAGGGTCTAGGGTCAACCCTAACCCTAACCCTAGGGTTGGGTAGGGTCCAGGGTTAACCCTAACCCTAACCCGAGGGTTGGGTAGGGTCTAGGGTCAACCCTGACCCTAACCCGAGGGTTAGGGTAGGGTCTAGGGTTAACCCTGACCCTAACCCTAGGGTTAGGGTAGGGTCTAGGGTTAACCCTGACCCTAACCCTAGGGTTAGGGTAGGGTCTAGGGTCAACCCTAACCCTAACCCTAGGGTTGGGTAGGGTCCAGGGTTAACCCTAACCCTAACCCGAGGGTTGGGTAGGGTCTAGGGTCAACCCTGACCCTAACCCGAGGGTTAGGGTAGGGTCTAGGGTTAACCCTGACCCTAACCCTAGGGTTGGGTAGGGTCTAGGGTCAACCCTGACCCTAACCCGAGGGTTGGGTAGGGTCTAGGGTTAACCCTAACCCTAACCCTAGGGTTGGGTCAAGGGTTAACCCTAACCCTAACCCTAGGGTTGGGTAGGGTCTAGGGTCAACCCTGACCCTAACCCTAGGGTTAGGGTAGGGTCTAGGGTTAACCCTGACCCTAACCCTAGGGTAGGGTCAAGGGTTAACCCTAACCCTAACCCTAGGGTTGGGTCAAGGGTTTACCCTAACCCTAACCCTAGGGTTGGGTAGGGTCTGGGGTCAACCCTGACCCTAACCCTAGGGTTGGGTCAAGGGTAGGGTCTAGGGTTAACCCTGACCCTAACCCTAGGGTTGGGTTGGGTCTAGGGTCAACCCTGGCCCTGACCCCTGGGTTGGGTAGGGTCGTGTTGGGTCGGGTTATGGGTACCCAACCCTCACCCTAGGGTAGGGTTGGGTCGGGTTGTGGGTACCCCCGACGTGCTGTAGGGTAGGGTAGGGTAGGGTAGGGCCCCCCCCCCCCCCCTCCGGCCCAACGTTAAGTCCGGCCCCAGAATTAGCCAGAGGCCTGCCCCCCCCCCCCCCCCACCTTCATTTTTTTCTCGGATGTTGTTTTCTGGGCGATACGCGATTTTTCGCCCGGGACACGCATTCTTCGGTTTCCTCGGGGAGGGGCCAAATGTCAAATGTGTTGGCAGCAAAACAGTGGATTCAACTTTTTATTCCTGCAGCCAGGGCTTCCAGAAGCCCTTTTCCATCTCCCTTGCAGGCATATGGCAGGCCCTCTCTCGAGGCGGTGATGCCGCCGGCACATCGCACCTGAGTGCGGCGCCTCCCCCAACCCCCTCCTGCATCACCGCACTACACGTGACCCGTTTCTTTGCTGGCAGTGGAATAGAGCCAGGTGTTTCGCACGAAGAGATTTTTTCAAAAAAAAATCTTGCTGTATCGGACAGGGCTGTTCCTAACTGGGGGGCTTGTTCCCCACTTTCAGGATTCTGAACTTTTTTTCTAAGAATTTTTGTAAGGGGAAAAAAAGTTTTTTTCTAAGAATTTTGTTAGGGGAATTTTTTTCTAAGGTTGTTTCGCAGAGGAAAAAACTTTTTCTAAGTTTTCCCCAGTCGACAGGGCGCGCACAAGGATGGAAGGGAAGTCTGTCCCACGTACCGTTCGCCTTGCTGGCCAACTGGAGAGCCAGACGTTCACTACCGTGGCCTCCGGCGGCTGGGGGGCTCCGCCCCCCAGACCCCCCTGTGGCGTACGTCTCGTACTCAAGTCCTTCGAATCCCATCAAGTCGGGGTCCAACCACTCCAGTCGCCTCTGAGGACGCAGCCAACTCGCACAGAATCTGTACGCCCACACGAACAGATGTTCGCTACCGTGGCCTCCGGCGGCTGGGGGGCTCACGCCCCCCAGACCCCCCATGTAGCGTGTGCCCGTCCATCTATCTCACTTCCCCGGGTCAGCGCCGCATCCATGAAGCGCTTCTTCGAAGCCTGACTGACATCGGACAGGAGGTCGGGCTTCCCCACCTGGGAGGTACACTTGCCGCGTTCGCGACATGCGTGACACGCGACACGCTACCTGAAACGTGAGTGTGCCTTGCTAACACGGGCATTTCAACGGTCTGCCGACGACCGTTCCCCAAACCCGTAAACCAGCAGTTTTGGAAAATCGGAGAGATCACCCTGCGCTGAATATGGTGCGCACCACTGCAAAATCCCCGGGGGCTTTTGGGCTTTCAGACCTGAAGGGGCCAGCAGGTGGGTGGCGTCGGGGGCAGCTTTGTAACTGTCCTCCAGCTGCTGGCATGTCCAGCCCTGCGAGAGTGCCAAGGTGTATTGAGTCCCTGCGGAGCACAACCCCCGATGAGAACGAGTGCCAGATGATCCTCATTCATTTTCAGCTGTAACGCGCATGAGGGGCACTCTCTGCCGCAAGCATCTCTGGGCATCACTCGAGAGCTGTCAATGATGACGCGGAGAGAAATCAGAGAAAAAGTCCCGCCTGACGGGCACGCGCCTGGAAACTGTGGGGGGGCGAGCAAAAATTCCCTTGTAAAAATTCTTAGAAAAAACCTGGTTCCCCGACCCAAAAAACCTGGAAAAAGGGCTCGTTCCCCGCCCAGGCCTGGTATCGGACACGCCTCTACGCAGTGAATTTCAAAGCAAGTTCGCAGCAAGGGGGATTTTTTTCCGGGCTGTATTCTGCAAAACGGCAACAAAACGGCCCATGCGTGTGTGTCACCCGTGGTGGTAGCGTCAGAACCCCCTCAGAACGCCCCCGGGATGATCAACTCTGATCAAAAGTATCGCTGATTCATGTGTTGGGCATTCGCGGTTCCCCCGTGTTACTCTGAAAGCCAGGCCAGGTTGGGAACCGCATGTCCCCAAATAGGACACCAATGCAGTGCATATCTGTAGGCAGTTCGTTTCTCGGGATCCAGACCCCCCCCAGGGCGGGGGTTGTTTTATTCCGGTATTTTCTGTTTTGGGTCGTTTTGCAAAAGAAGAGTCACCCCCAGGCGAGCCGCCCCTCACCAGGCAGGTGAAGCCCTTCGCCACAGGTCGCGCCAGATCCGTCATTTTTGTACGTACATTTTTCAGTATTTTTTTTTGGCTGGCCAAATCCAGGCCGTCATTTCTTTTTCGTGGTCTGTCCCCCCCTCGTTCCCAAACACCGCAGTGCACAGCGTTGCATGCGACGGCGGGCACAGCAGCACGCGCAGCGTGCCCTCTGCTCCCACCCCCCACACCCCCTCAAAACCCTCGTTGCCGTGGTTCTGGGATTTTCTTCTTCTGGCAGGTGCGCAGCAAGCTGCCACACAGTGCCGCTCTCACGGCACCGAATGCATGCGTGCAACCAAGAGCCTACACACATTTGTGTCCGCTACGGGGTTCATCACCCAACCGCCCTTACCGTGATGTCTGTTGGGCTGTTGGTGGCGAGCTTCGTCATACCCTGATCGCCTGTTTAGTGGTTTCTTCAGACGGAACCACTGCGGTAGTCTCCTCTGCGACCGGCGATACGCCTGCAGGTGGTCAGGACCTGCTGGTGCAAAACAAAAATGTGCAATTCTCACAGGGCGCGTGTTGCGCTGTTCTGAGCTGGAGGTGTTTCATTCACGTTTCAACCATAAAAGCCACCCCCCTGTGTGGCACCTGCATTTAACTAAAAGGGTTCGCCTTGTGTACCAACAGAACAAAGGGGTGTGTGTCGCCGTTGGTACAGCGCATCGAAAATCAGTATGTTCGGTGCGTTTTCCCACCACTGCAGCCTGCTTCCAACCTACCACAACAACAAAGCGCATTGATGCGGTGGCACCTCGCCACACCAGACCTCCTTACCATATGCCAAACCCCGCACACTTCGATGCCCCCCTTCTTTCTCCAGTCAGTGGGAGCCGGGTGTTCTGCCCCAAGGCTGTGTGTTTTCACGGGGGCAGCAAGAGAGGGCCACGCCTTTGTTTTTTTGTTAGTATTGCGTCATGCCGCAGCAACACGTTTGTCGAGATTTGAAAAATATTAATAGGCATGCGCCCCCCCCCTCAGCTTCATCCGGTTTCCCGTCTGTCCTTCTTCTCCCCCCCCCCCCCCCCCCTCTCCTGGCCTAAAACATTAAGACGAGAGGCACGGCAGTTTCAGGCCTCTGCAGCCTAGCTCTGAAAGATGTGAGAATGTTACTGTTTTCCCTTGCCTCTTTTTGTCCAGTGCCAAAACAAAACGAGAAGCCGATGCATCGGCGATGTGTCCCCTCCCCCCCCCTCCCCCGCCGCCGCCGCCACCGCCACCGCCCCATGCATTCATGGTGCTGTGCGGACCACGTGGGAGGGCGGTGGCACCCGCCCTACAGTCTCAACTCGCCCTCCCCCCTCGCCCCCCCCCCTCCTGTTTCAACCCACACACCCACACCTGGGCTGTGTGATGGCCGACGCCCGTCTCTGCTTTGGCTGGGCCTGTGCAAAAAAAAATAACCAAAAAAACACCGTTCAAAATGATGGGGGGTTGCATCGAGGGGCGGCGGGGTGGGGACGGGTGGTGTCGGGAGGGTGGTGGTGGTGTGGGGGGGGGGTAGGGGGGGTGGGCTGTGTATCTGCCAAAGGGGTGCTTCTTCCTGCAGCTCTCCCCTCCTCCTCCCTCAGGCGGTCTCTGCCTTCCCTCTTCGCCCTCTCGCCCTCCCCCGCCCCCCCTCCTCCAAGGCAGGTGGACAAACCCCGTGTGTGAAAAGCACAGCGGCACACAGCTTATGCCGCCCCCCTACACCCCCCGCCCCCCATCACCCCCGCCCACCAAGGCGAGAAGCAAGAAGCGAGCAAGATAGTGGCCCCCGCCCCCTCCATCCGAGGCCCCGCCCCATTGTCGGTCTGCGCCCTCCCGCCCCATCTCCTCTCCGTGTTGCGGAAACGCGGTCGAAAACAGCCGGCGTGGGCTGTTGGAGGCTGTTGGAGAAGGGATGGGGGAAGCTGGCGGTATTGTTTGCAGCGAACCTTTTGTTTTATCAGCTGTAGAGGATGCATCACACAGTATCCACGCTGCAGGGCTGCACACAGGCAGTGCATAGAACACAATGAGGACACGCTCTTGGGTCCTGTGCGTGGTGGTGCTGGGGGTGCTGTATGTCAACAAGGCACGCCTCCTCCGCATGCTGCGGCGTGCGAAGTACAGCTCAGCGGAGTGGGAGACGCGTGTGCAGCTCGCAGCGCTGTACCGCCTTGCGGCAAAGCTGGGGCTTGACGAGCTGATTTACAACCACATCACGGCCCGCGTGCCCAACCAGGACGCGCTCCTCATCAACGGCTTCGGGTTGAGGCACGACGAGATCACTGCTTCGAACCTGGTGAAGATCAACCTGAAGGGGGAGATCATCGACGCGGGATCCGCTGGCAACGCGCGTGTCAACCTTGCAGGGCTTGTGATCCACTCTGCGGTGCACGAGGCACGTCACGACCTGGGGTGTGTGCTGCACCACCACGACAAGAGCTCCGTGGGTGTTGCCTCTGCCAAGTGTGGCTTCGTCGTCACCTCGCAGCAGGCTGCCATCGTGAAGCCCTACGTGTCGGAGGCCCGGCATGAGTACGAAGGCATTGCCGTGGAGGACCCAGAGAAGCAGCGCCTGAAGGAGAACCTGGGGGACAAGCAGATCCTGTTGATGAAGAACCACGGCGCCCTGGTGTGTGGGAAGACCATCCCCGAGGCGTTTGTGCTGACGTGGACATTCGACATGGCCTGCAAGCAGCAGGCCCACCACATGGCAATGGTGGGTGGCGACATGGACAAGATCGAGGCGGTGAGCGAGGTTGTCGTGGCGGACACGGCAAAGCGCCTCCAGCGGTTCCGCGAGAACACCAAGTCGCCTGCGTGGGAGCTGGACTTCGCAGCGGCCCTGCGGACCCTCTCCAGCCCCGAGGACCAGACCTACTCGATGTAGGGAGGCGGTTGGCACTGTGTGCTGGAGGGGCGTGGCCCGCCCGAAGGCGGACTGATCTCATGGCTTGGGAGGGGAAGAATATGCAAGGAATCTGTGTGGTGGTGGTGCAGCTGTTGGCGTGCGCCACGCATAGACGAGCCTCAACCTGGCAACCAACAAAAGGCGGCTGACTTGGCGCGCTGCGTGCAGTGCTGCTTTGAAAGGCAAATCATAAGTGGGGCGTGCTCCCTGTGCCACCCTGTGCCACCTCGTGCCAGTGTGGCACTATTTTGTGAGGGCCCTCCTTTTTCTCCGCTTTTCTGAGCCAAAGTCGACTGCCCGTTCGTGCAACAGTATCGGGCTCTTTGCTTCTTCTTGCAACAGACAAGCCTACGAAAGAACCTTGCATATAAAGGTGCCTCGAGTTTCGTCAGTTCCAAGGTGCCAGTATTGTGATGCGTGAAAAAATCCAACGTCAATGAAGGGTGCGTGTGGTTCAGTGTAGTGCGTTGTGCTAGTGCATCGTCTCGTGTGTCGAACGCCCTACAAAATCCACTCTTGCAAGTGCGGCTACATTCCTTCCTCATACGTCTCGTTTACGTCTTTACGTTTACGCCATCTTTTTCAAGAATGTGTGGTGGTGGCTGCTGTGCCCATTGCTTTGCATTCGCCAGCCCACAGCTTCGACTCTCTGCCAGTATTGCCCCCATGGCAGACCAGTGACCAGTACACAATCGAAGGTGTCGTGGGACCTGTGTATATCGTGGTGACCCTTCGCCTTCTTGAAACAATCCCCCAACACGAGTCTCCCCCCCGAGAACAGCTTTGCGCACAGCAGCTGGGTGCCACAATACAGGCCGGTGCCGCACGCCCCTCCCCACCCCCCCCCCCCCCCCCGCCCCTTTGGGTGTCCCGCCATCCGTTTTGCTCTGCCACCCCCACACACCCACACGCCTGGCGGACACACCCCCACCACCACCACCACCACCCCCTGCAGCACACCCCGCGGGGCTGCACCCTGCGCAGTGCTCTGCAGCTGTTCCATACCCCCCCTTTGGCAAGGATGTCGTCGGCAGCGGTGGAGTGGGAGGTGTTCCAGGATGCCCTCAAGGAAGTGGAGGATGCCATGGAGATGCTGAAGGCAGACGCGCACGGCGTGCGGCACCGCGACCGGAGCCAGGCGGTGAAGCAGGCGGTGGCCACAGCCCTGCAGCAGGCCAAGGCGGTTGAGTCTGCTATCGCAGATATGCGGCAGGCCGACGAGCGCTCCGTGTGGAAGCGCAAGCTGATGAACGGGCGCAAGGAGGTCAAAGAACTTCAGCGCGCCGCCGCAGAAATTGACGGCGTCAGCGCAAAAAAAGATGCGCTGTTTGCTGGTGCTGCCCAGCCCAACAGCGACGACCCAGAGGATCCCCGTGCCCGGGTGGAGGCCACCAGCAGGCTGCTCCACGGGCAGAACCGTTCAGTGCAGCGCTCCGAGATGATTGCGCTGGAGACAGAGCGCATCGGGCAGGACACCCTCGGCACGCTGCGGGGCAACCGCGAGACGATGCTGCGCACCATCGACAGGGTATGGTGAGGGCAGGTCGGGAGAGTTCCACATAGTGCCTGCGTGGCAGATCTGATGGCGGGATCTTCCAAGGGGGTGGGGTTATTCGATCAAGATTTATATCTTGTCGGCAACTCGGAGAACGGGGGGGGCGGGGTGGTGGGCTCACTTTTCAGCACATTTTCGAGAGAATATTTAATTTGAGGATATTTGACATGTGCCCCACCTGATTTTGCCCGAAACCAATCTCCGAAAATCTCCAGTTTACCACCACCAAACGCCACCAAACTCCGCCAAACTCCACCAAACTCCGCCAAACTCCACCAAACTCGGGCCAAAATCAGCTACAAAATGGAGGTCACTACCGTTTCTACCGGGCCCAGTAAGGGGAAGATGGGCCTGTGGGGTTGATGCGGTACTGGTTTTCGTCTTGGGAAGGGTCCCGTTGGGAAGAATATCCGATTTGCTTGACCGCACGACGCCGTTGGGTGAAGGAGAAGTCGTACGGTACACTTCCTGTTCCTGGACAGACCGGGTTCGATCCGTACTACAGGCCAACTGCCCCTAAAACAGGGAGGATGATAGCACTTGCACACCCGGACAATACTTGCACTGCATTCCTCCCCGGTTCTTGCACTGCGTGCAAGTCAGGGACCTGGAGTGCAAGTGCATAGTGGACTCCAACTCCCCTAGCCCGCTAGCGGGAGTCTGGGTACGAGTCTGAGACGCGAATGCGTGTCCTAGTCACACAGGCAATGCGAATCGCATTCTCGCATGCGAGAATGGGTAGACAGGTAGTTGGTCAATGAAACCGTCTCCTCTTCACTATATTCGACTCGCACGCAGCATCACACATTCAATTCTCCAAGTAGTCTGCCTGAAGGCAGCTGGAGGCAGTTTGGGTGGTGTAGCCGTCACGCGACGTGTTCAAGTCTGTCCACGTATTGACACGGAGGTGGTTCTCACAGGGTACTTTGAGGGTTTCTCCGCTCGACGGGGGGCCAGGGGTGCAATTTTTACTGTTTTCCACGAGGATGTTGTCGGGAGGAGTTCAAGGCCTACCTGGTCCTGAGTGCGGCACACCTTGTTGCCGACACCCCCTTGGCCTTCTGGAAGAAAGCCAAGGCAGCCCTCCTCCCCGCCTTTGGCCGTACGTGGTGGAGCGTCTGCAGACCTGGCTGAGTATGACGAACGTGGACTGCATCTTCAGCATCGCCACCGCGGAGAAGAAAGACGAGCACGCGTATCGCCAGGTGAGTACACCGTCAAGTTGTGCCCGAGGCGGGCAGGTGGTGTGCTGGGGTTTACGGGTGGTGGGTACCCCTGAGAATGCGACTCGCATTGCCTGTGTGCCTAGTGGGAGTCGCGAGAAGGCCGCCCGTAGTCCGGCTCAAATTTCAGCGGCCGCACAGGATTTCCAGCCATTTTGGGTGAGGCCATCCCTTCCCAAAGTCGCATGAAGCTGAATGGCTGAAGTACCTCGCTGTGCCCAGTTCCCCTGCTGCAGCCAGGTAGCGGGCTGCCTCCTTGTCGCGGTGCAGCAACAGTTCGTTGGTGGCGGTGAGGGGGTTCCGGCTTGGCTCGTGGCGAAAGAAGGGAGACCCTCGATGGGGCGTGGCCCGGTGCTGCAGGCAGGGTACACGTACTGGTCTGTGTCCGGCTGCTGTGGTCATCGACAAGGCTGTGTGGTCTGTCCGAAGGAGGTGGAGGGTGGTCTCCCTCAGGTGGATCATCTGTGGATAAGGCCTTCGCGTCTCTCCTGCATGGGCTCAGGTCTCCAGATGATCATCACCCCCTGCCTTGCTGTAGGTCGGTGGGATGGCTCCCGAGCTCCGCCTTGTAGCTGGCGCAGCGGAGTCGTGCAGGTCAGGCAGGCTTCTTGAGGCCTCCGAGGTGATGTGCGCGCCCCACCCCGTGGTTCCTTGTAGAGTCGCAGACAGGTCCGTGCGCACGGTGGGAGCGTTCGTATCGTCCGTTCCGTTCCAGGTCCTGGAGAATACCTTTGGTTGAGTATTGACTCTCTCGGGTTCAAACCCCATTCAAGGTCCTTCGCTACGTCATGACTGGTCGTCAGTCAGAGGGGAAGAACGGCGTCCCTCACTTTTTTCACTGCTCACAGGAGCGAAGGCCAAGTCCAACATAAGTGGTAGCCTTGAAGAGAAGGCTCCTGATATCTCCAAGCATTGCACCGAAGACCACACCTGCCCACCAGGTTCTTCCCCGTCAGTCGAACAGTCTTGTTCATGTTCTGGGCAGGGTGCTCTGCCTCGGTCACCCCGAAGCCTGCTTCAACTAGGCTAGCCCAACATCTTCCCTCAGTGTTCTCACAGGGGTGTCCTCAGTATCTGGGTCCCTACGGCAAGGCAGCGTACCAGGCTTTGCGAACCCGAAACAGGCTGTCCTGGTGGTTGCATACCGCCGCAAGCATGACCCTGTTGCTGCGTAGTCATGTTTTCTGTGAAGTGGGGTGGCGACAGGGTGTAAGTCACGAGGGGAAGGGCATGTGGAACGGCCACTGCCCAGTCCCCAGCGCCCTCCGCCCCATGGGACATTCGATTTTTTGCAGGGAACCACCACACAACACCGCACAACACCACCGAACGCCACCAAACTCCACTAAACTCCACCAAACTCCACCAAACTCCTCCAAACTCCACCAAACTCCGCCAAACTCCACCAAACTCGGGTCAAAATCAGGTGGGTGCCACCCCCACCACCCACCATCCCACTCCACCCGGCAGACGGAGGACCTGCGGACAGAGACAACTCGGTCCCGCGCAGTGATCACAAACATCAAGCGCGTGATGGTGTACGGGAAGCTGACGCAGGTATGCTGCCCATTGTTCTCATGCGAGGAAGCTGTGTCCTGCTGCATGCTTTCTCGATAGTGTTGCTCCCACCACCCCCCACGACCCACCCGCGGTGCAGATCCTGATCATCGCCGTCCTCAGCCTTGCCATCCTGCTGGTGGTCTACTTCCGTTGGCTGCACACCAGCAGCGGCCCGGCACCAGCGCCTGCGCCGCCCGCGCCACCTTCCACACCCACCCCGTCGTCTTGATGGCCAGTGCGGTCGCACCGCCCTTCCTTCCATTTTCGTCCCGACGGTTGGCGGGCTGCAGGTGACGGTGGTAGGACGGGTGGGACCCCCTCCCCCCCCCACCCCACCCCACCCCACCTGCGCCCGCCGTCTAGCCTCCTCTGATCGCGCTTGCCTCCTTATCGCCCCGCAGCAGCTGTGGGTGTATGGTTTCTGTTGCCAGAGTATCTTCCCGACACCCCCCCCACCCTTGGTCCCACAGCCCCCCCCACCGGGGTTGTGGCGGGCAGTGTGCATTTGGGGGAGTGAACCCTTTTGGAAGTCACATTCAAGTGGGTGGGGGTGTGTGGGTGTGGTGTCTACAAAATGCGGGGGGTGTTTCGACGGCGTCACGCCTTGTTTCGCTGTTGATCGGGGGTGGGGGGTGGAAGGGGAGGTGTGCACATGTGTGGGAGATGGAGGGGGGGCAGGGCAGGGGGGGGTGTGGGGGGTGGAAGGGGAGGTGTGCACATGTGTGGGAGATGGAGGGGGGGCAGGGCAGGAGGGGGTGTGGGGGGTGGAAGGGGAGGTGTGCACATGTGTGGGAGATGGAGGGGGGGCAGGGCAGGGGGGGGTGTGGGGGGTGGAAGGGGAGGTGTGCACATGTGTGGGAGATGGAGGGGGGGCAGGGCAGGAGGGGGTGTGGGGGGTGGAAGGGGAGGTGTGCACATGTGTGGGAGATGGAGGGGGGGCAGGGCAGGGGGGGTGTGTTGTTATCGAGATTTCACCCCCCCCCCCCCCCCGAGAATTATAGACGCTTGCTCTCACCCGCCTCCCCTCGCCATGCATCCCTTTTGTTTTTGCGCTTCCTTGTTTTCGAGCTTTCAAAGGATTGTGTGTGCAAGGGGAGCTGCGCAGTTCCCCCAGCCCCCCCCCCCCCCCATTCCCTAGCCCATTTTTTGCTGAAGCACGGTGAGTGGTGGGAGATGCACGCTCAGTCTCAGCCAAAAGCAAACAGCCAGCAATATCTTCCCCCCCCCTCATATCTACCCCTTCCCCCCCCCCCCCCCCCCCAGCTAGCTAGCCCAGCGCTTTGCGAGGACACTTTTTGACGACACTGCATGGCGAAAACCGCCTTGTCTCTGATGCCCGATGCCCGACCCCAGCCCCCCACACCCCACACCCACCCACTCCGCCTCTCTTCTCGTCTTGCATGCAATCGCGTAGCTGGAAGTACCAGGGGGGGGGGGGGTGGGAGGGGCATTGCTCAGAAGAAGTGCAGAATAGTGTGAGAAGAAGTGAGCCAGCAACGCAAGCGCCAGCCAACATCAGAGGAGCCGCTTTCTCGTTGTAAGTTCCCCTGCCTTCCCGCTGCCTTCCCATAGCATACGCACTACGGCATCCCCCCTGGCAGGCCTCGTCAGGGCTATACGGCACCTATCTGTCCCAGCCATGATGCGGCGGGCCACAGGGGCAGCGGCAGGGGCAACGCCTGCGCCTTCGCCGAGTGAGCCCGTGACGTTGGAGAAGGTTGCCCTGTCCAGCGCACGCACGCAGCGCATGGCTGTGCTGCTCGGCTTCTCGCTGTCCGTCGCAGCCCTCCTCTTCCTGGTGGGCCTGGTGCGGCAGGAGCTCCTGGCAGAGCGCCTCGAGGCCCAGGTCGCACAGGTTGCGGAGCGGCTGCAGGAGGTGCAGGATCAGCAGCGGCTGCAGTCCGTCGCGCTGTCCCGCATCGGGTCCCTCCTCACGGCACTCACAGAGAAGGCTGCTGCGGGGCGCACGCCTGGTGCCTGAGGCTGAGGGAGAGCGGGTGCTGTGTGCCTGCAGGTTGCGACGATTGCCTCCAGGGTAGTGGTCGTAGTCCCTCGGTGAGAGAGACTACCCCAGGTTCCCTTGATCCTGGTAAGACCTGCTGAGGCCTGCCAGGGGGGGATGTCGTGTTGGAAGGCTGAAGCTCCAATGAGAAAGCGGTCCCTCTCACGTGACGCTTGCCTTGGTCTGCGCTTGTATGTTGGCTGGAGCTTCAAGGAGGGCAGCACGCCAGCGGCATGTTGTCGGGTTGTCCAGCATTTGAGAGAGAGAGAGAGAGAGAGAGAGAGAGAGACGACTTCGAGGAAGGGGGTAAAGTGCGTCTGAGTGTTGGGCAGGGCCCACCCCCCCGCTCCCCCCGCTGCCCTGTCACCTCTGTCTCTCGAGCATACGGTGCTTCCCCGCACTGCGGACAACAAACAGACATCACCACACAACACCCCACACAGGGCGGTGCTGGGGCACATACCACCCCCATCCCCCCTTCTTCTCCCCCCCCCCCCTCACCCCCCACCCGAGGCCTATCTTTTGCATACACTACGCGAGAGCTGCCTCGAAGCAAATCACCTCAGGCAGTGGCATCACAGAGAGAGAGAGGGATTTTTCTTCTTCTCTCGCTCGGTGCCAGGCCATCCTCCTCCCCCCCACACACACACCTTACACTACGGCAAGGCAAAAAAAGATAAAAAAAATAACCCGAGCTTAGCCCTCCCTCTGTGTGCTGTGTGACGCTGCGCGCGCCACACAGCACAGCACACCCCCCCCCCCCCTCTCTCTCTCTCCCCCCCTGCAGTGCAGCCCCCTGTGATGTCTGGGGATTCTCCAGCAGGGCTCGGGGGTGGGGTGCCATGGGAAGGCCCTGCGATATTCAGCCGCGTGCTGGCAAAGGATGAGCTGCTTCAGGACGTGATCGCCAACCTCCACCGCGAGCTGCAGGGCAAGGAGTGGCTGCTGGGGTGGGACTGTGCGTGGTCCGACGACGACATCACAGTGGAGACGCTCCGCTCCAACGTCTTCATCATACAGCAGCCCGAGAAGGGCCACGCCGACCCGGCAGCGCCACAGCCGCTCCGCGCGGGTGGCGCCACCACACAGCTCCGCACCCTCGACGACAGCAAGGGGGAGTGGGACCGCCTGCAGGGGGAGGTGTCCTTCACCGATCCCACCATGGCGGGCACCCTGGTTGTGGCGCACTGGAGCAACACAGTGGTCGCCGTGTCTGCCGGAGGGTCGTCGTTCTCCGTCACGCTGCTGCCGTACACCAGGGGGGGGCTGCTCCGCCCCAGCAGCACCACGCCGTCACTCTCGCGCGCCTCCAGCAGCGCCAATGTGTCGAACTCGGGGAAGTATAAGGTGTTTATCTCGCGCATGAAGGACCCGTGTGCTGCCCCGCTGATCCGATCAATCAAGAGGTTTATCCCGGCGGTGGCGAACGATGCGGAGCAGGCTGCGGTGCAGGATGACTTCCAGCAGGCCCTGCCACAGAGGGTGTCGGAGTTCCTCGAGTCGCTCTACCAGGAGCTGAAGGACAACGAGCTGTGGGCCGGCGCCAGCGCGGAGGAGCTGGCGCAGGGGCGGGAGGGGATCGAGAAGTACGTCCTCTGCAAAATACACCAGTTCGCCTTCGGGAAGAGCAGCGAGGATGTGGGGCGGGATGCGAGGCTCGCTGCGGTGATCGACTCCTGCACAGAGTGCCCGGAGGTGTTCACGGCGCCCCGCGATGTCACCTCCACAGCGCGGTGGAAGGACGCCCTGGGGCACCTGCAGGCGGCAGTCGATTATAAGGCGCCTTACGACAAGCTGATCTGCGTCTCAAACTGTTGCCGCATCGCCCAGGGCGTGCTGAACGCGCTGGCGATCCCTCCCCGCGACATCAACGACACGTCGCTCCTTAGACAACATCTCCCGCACATCATCTACACAGCCCGGGTGCCAGGGCTGGTGTCCCACCTGTCCTACATCAAGACCTACTGCAGAGGCGGGTCTCCCGATGAGACGGCCTTCCTCCAGCATGTCAGCGATGCCGCGCAGCGGTGGATGCACTACACCCCTCTGGGGGCGCGGCTGTGCCTGGCGGTGCGCAGGGCGGAGAATTCGGCGCCGCTCAGCGCAGCTCCGCTGGCCCCCATGGAGGGCCCCGTGCCAGCTGCGGTGTCGTCGCTGCCGCTGGATGCGATACAGTCTTTGGTGAAGGAGGTCCGGGCGCTGCAGGCCCTCGAGGGGTCACTCCTGCAGTCTGTTGGGATGCCAGTTCGTGTGTGAGGGTTTTCCCACACGCACCCACCCACCCCCACACCTCCCCTGCAGAGAGGTGCGGTGTTAGCTTTCGCGCTGGGGTGTGGGTGAGGTGTGTAATCGACTCAGGGGGGTGGACACCACTGTAGAGCAGAGGCGTATATGCGGAAAGGACTAAAATCCCGCATATTTTCTCCAGCCAAAAAGTATGGCCAGCGGGGTCTAGACCCCCGATAGCGGGGGTCCAGACCCCCGCTCGCGGGGGTCCCAGACCCCCGCTAAGACCCCCGCCCCAGACCCCCGCTCCAGGGGGTGGGAGTCCACCGTGTAGAGCAGAGGCACTCTCGGGGGGGGGGGTGTCCGCTCCACTACTGCAAGCTCTGCGAAGTAAAAAGTTTAGCGTGGTGTATGTGTCTGTTGTTCGGGAGGGATGTTGGCCCTGCCCCCCCTCAGCCACCTGTCTCTGCGAGGGGGGTGGGAGAGGGGGTCAGAAAAGCCTGGGGGTGTCTAGATGGACAGCAGGGTTGTCTCAAAAGGGAGGAGGGGCGGGGGTTTGTTGTGTGGGTGTGTGTGTGTGCGGGATATGCAGCGCCCTCCCCTCACCACTCAACCACGGAGAAGGAAATGCAAATGGGTGGGTATAAAAAATGACATGCTCAGGATGTCATGTGCGGGTGGGGGGGAGGGAGGGGAGGGGCAGCCTTTTCTGCGCAGGTGTAAGAAGAATCCCGATAAAAGCGGCTCTCTCACCTGCCATCACTCCAGGCGAGGCGTAACCACGTTGGGACCCTGTCCAAACGCAGATTTCTGCAGAGGCTCTCCAGTCCACAAAGCGTGACTCGCAGCGTATCCCAGGCCTGGGCGTGTCGCCCAGGGCCATGCCACCATCCCCGCCCCATAACCAGAGAGGCTATTGGCCAGACACGTTCTTTTTTTTGCAGTGCCCCGTGTTTATTTCATTTTGCCTTGCCGAAACCTGGGGTGACATTCCCCCTATGCCATATCATCTGCCCCCCTCCCCCCCCCAACCCCCGTTCCTCGGGCCCCTGTCTGTAGGCATACTATGGGCCGATAGACGCCTTTGGAGGCCTCGTTCAGTAGTGCAGAAAACGCGAGTTGCACCCTTCCATCAGCCCTCCGCCCTCAGGGGCCCTCGTTGAAGATGGTTGAGTCGCCTCTCAAAAGAGGAGGCAAACCTTGACACAGTATGGCACAGAGCGAAGATCACCTCCTTTGCGTGCGATGCAGGTGTATTTTTAATCCCCGGTCTTCCCAGCCAAAAACCCCCGATTCATCCCCGCTTTTTTTCCAGCTAAAAATGCTACCCAATGTCCCTCCTCCCCAGTGTGGGGTCCTTGGTCTTGTACCAAATAGGTTCCTTCCACGATTCCACCCGCTCGCGCCATACTCGGGTGCTGGAGGAAAACCCCAAAAAACGGCTTTCGGGACCGTTATTCCGACGAACCCCCTGATATGCCACAGCTGAAACAGCCCAAGGACTTGCTGCGGTTACTAGACGGGCAGACACACGCTACACGGGGGGTCTGGGGGGCGGAGCCCCCCAGCCGCCGGAGGCCACGGTAGTGAACATCTGTTCAGTGTGGGCGTACAGATTCTGTGTGAGTTGGCTGCGTCCTCCTGAGGCTACTGGAGCTGTTGGATTCCCTGACCTGATGGGTACGAGATATCCGCCACAGGGGGGTCTGGGGGGCGGAGCCCCCCAGCCGCCGGAGGCCACGGTAGTGAACGTCTGGGCTCTTGGCTGGAAAAAAACCGGTTTTTTGCTGGAAAAAAAACCTGGTTTTGGCTGGAAAAAAACCGGAAAAAGGGCGGATGCCAAAAAGACTCATCCTCATCCCCCACTAGAAATACACCTGGTGCGATGTGCAAAAAGAAAAATGAATCTGCTGAAGCCGGCAGCGCACACCGTTTGGGGGGGAGGGGAAGGCCCTCCGCCCACAGGGAACACCGGGCATGCCCCACACGACGTGGTCGGTCAGATGATCATTCACCATTCTATTAGAAGGGTGTCGGTGACCCTTCCGACTGCCGTCATGTGTGTGTGTGGAAAGAGGTGGGGCGGGGGTGCGCTTACCCATGGGCCTGAAGGGCAAGTTACTGGCTTGCCCCTTCCAGGTACCACCGGCGCTTTCCACAAAGATTCATGTGTGTGTGTGTGTGGAAAGAGATGGGGAGGGGTTGGGGTAGGGGGCGGGGCTGTAACAGTGGAGTGTTGTGCCCAATAGGTGGGTGTGAGGTGAGGTAGTTCCACCACCCCTGCGAGGCTGTGCCTCAGAGGGAGCCTTGTTGTGGCAGGGGTCGCTTGACAGTGCTCGGGATTATGCACCTTAGAGTGGAAGGTTCCCAAAAGCAGAATGGTGTTCAGTTCGGTGCGGTGCTACACTGCTGCTGTGCTGAGCAACAGGAGTTGTTCTTTTTGAATATTAACGTGTGTGGTTCTGTGGATGCCCACTCTGTGTGAAAAAAAAACCCATCGTGTCGCGGTGTGTATTCGTCATCCTCTTTCTGATCAACCCTAAGGCAACGCGGCAGCGATGTCTCACTTGGTGCGCAGGCAGGTCAGCCAGGTCACCCCACCCCACCCCTCTAACAGCACTTCTCCCCCCCCAACCTGGTGAAGCTGGGGTTGCCGTCACACTGACACCCATATTCTCCACCCCCAGCCACACACACACACACGTGGTGTGATCCGCGCAGGGTTAACCCACCCTAAAGGTCAACACACACCCACACACACCCACCGCACTTTCCAGCAGGGATTCCCCTTCCCTTCCCCCCCCCCCCCCTCCGTACCCCCTCCTATCCCACCACCACCACCTTCTGCGTTCCCAACTGTGGTCGTATAAAGCCTCTTCGCTTGATCTCCCCCTTCGCATCCACACGCGCCCACCCCGGGGCCTGCAGGGTTGTGGTTGCACAGCACAGCAGCCAGCGCAGTCGAGTGGGGACGTGGTCGCCTGACCCCGCCCTGCCCGGCCACCCCCTCATGCGGCAGTGAGTGGAGGGGAGGGAGGCACCTCCTAGTTTCGCCTGTCCTGACGTGCAGAACCCACACGACACGGCGCGCATAGTGAGCGCCTCGACGCCCCAGCCTCCTCCCGGGCGTATTGCAGCTCAAGAGACTCCGAGATGTCGCGCAAGCTGAAGCAGCAGCGCAAGGATGACGCGGAGAATATTAAGGTGATCGTGAGGAGCCGTCCTCTCAACCAACGCGAGATTGTCGTCGGCATGAAGGGCGCTGTGGATCTGGACCTCACAGAGGGGACTGTTACCGTGAACCACCTCTGCGGGAACCCCGACAGGTGGACATTCGATGCGGTTGTCAACAACACCTTCGCCCAGCGCGATGTGTTTGTCCAGTTCATCCAGCCGATGGTTGACAGCGTGTTAGATGGGTTCAACGCGACAATCTTTGCCTACGGGCAGTCCGGGAGTGGGAAGACCTACACCATGACAGGCGGGCCTGAGGATCTGCAGGGGATTATCCCACGCTCTTTCCACTACGTCTTCAACCACATCAAGGAGAGGCGGAACGCCAACATCGCCTACACAATACGCTGCAGCTTTCTCGAGCTGTACAACGGGAAGATCCGTGACCTGCTGGCGAAGAATCAGGTGACTCTGAACATCAAGGAGAGCAAGGACAAGACGTTCTATGTGCACGATCTGTCGCAGCCTGAGGTGAAGTATGTCCAGGAGATGATGCAGCTTATGGAGGAGGGGACCTTCAGGAGGCAGGTTGCGGCGACGGAGTTGAACACTGACTCGTCGCGGAGCCACAGTATATTCACGGTGTGCATCGAGATGGTGGAGACGACGGAGGAGGGTGACTGCCGCACCGTCACGTCGAAGCTCAACCTCGTCGATCTGGCGGGGAGCGAGAGGCAGAGCAAGACGCGCGCATCGGGGGATACCCTCAAGGAGGGGTGCAACATCAACCTGTCGCTGTCGGCGCTGGGCACCGTGATCGACACCATCGTGAAGGGGAAGGGGCACATTCCCTTCCGCTCCTCCCCGCTCACCATGCTTCTGAAGGACTCGCTGGGGGGGAACTCCAAGACCTGCATGTTCGCAAACATCAACACGGCGGACTCCAACATCTCCGAGACTGTCTCCACACTCCGCTTCGCCGACCGGGCCAAGCAGATTAAGAACAAGCCTATGGTGCAGATGGACGCAAAGGATCAGAAGATCCAAGACCTGCTGCAGAAGGTGTCGGACCTGCAGGACAAGCTGAAGGCATATGAGAGCAACATCGCCCCCAACCTGGAGGAGGAGCACGAGCTGCTGCAGGAGCGTGTGTCCACCCTCGAGGGTGAGGCGGAGGCGCTGCGCAGCGAGCTGCAGCACGCGCAGGGCGACACGGAGGAGGCGAGCCAGATGTACGAGCAGAAGCTCCTGGAGGTCCGGAAGGAGCTGGAGGGGAAGGAGGAGGGCGTGGCCCTGCTGGAGGACCGCCTGCAGCTGAGCCACCAGGCTGAGCGCGACGCCATGACGGAGTGTGCGGACCTGAAGGACGTGGTGGTGGGGTTCCTCACGGAGGCGCACCACGAGGGTTCCGACCCCCTCGACCCTGTACTGAAGGGCGACACGCGGACGATCCCCACAACCGATTTGAAGCACTTCCTCGACACGCTGCGTGAAGGCACAGTGTCCCCCGAGCTCCTGCGTGTGGAGCGTGACAAGCATGAGGCGGAGCTGGAGGAGCTGCGTGCCGACCTGAAGCAGGAGGCTGCACGCCTGCAGGAGGTGGCGTCTGTTGCGCAGGCGTCTGCCACGGCTGAGGGGGAGAAGGTGGCGAAGCTGAAGTCGCGGCTCGAGCGTGAGAAGGAGTCGCGCCGTGCCCTCGTGGAGGAGACACAGGCAGAGCTGCAGAGCCTGCACAAGACCCTGTCGGAGCAGCGCGCGCAGTGGGACCTGGAGAGGCAGCAGCTGGCAAAGGCTTGCGAGACTGCGGCGAAGGATGATCCCACGAGTGTCAACGGGGGGGCTGGCATCCCTGCGGGGCACAACGGGATCAGCGAGTACAACGACTCCAAGGCGAAGGCGTACGCCGCACAGCATGTGGCGGCGGCACACCCGCAGGATGCCGACCAGCAGGGGCTGGTTGCTGCCAAGCAGGAGGCCCTGAAGCTGGCGGAGCGTATCAAGGCCCTGGAGGCTGAGCTTGCGCACCACGGCAAGGCAGAGTCGGAGGTGGTCAGCACTGCGAAGGCGGGTATGGCGCGTGCACGTGCCGGGCAGGAGGCAGCCGAGGTGGAGGCCAGCAAGATCCTGCAGCGCCTTGCAGAGCCTTGGTATGTATTGCTGCCAGCACCGCTTGTTGGTGTTTGTTGTGGACCCACGACACCCACCCACCACAGCGAGGACGACACTGCCGTGGTGCAGCGCTTCAAGCGCGAGATCCAGCTGCTGGACGCAACGCTCTACCAGGAGCGTGACGAGCGTGCTGGGCTGCACCGCGACGTAGAGGGGCTCCGGGATGCACTGGCCTCAGAGCAGCGCCTGCGGGAGTGCGAGAATGCACGCCTGCATGAGCTGGAGGCTGTGCAGGCGAAGCTGCAGCAGCTTGGGAGCGATGGGCGTGAAAGCGACCATTTGCAGTACGTCGCATCGCTCGAGGCTAAAGTGGCGATGCACGAGGCTGGAGAGACACACCGCCAGCGCCAAACACAGCACTACAAAGGCCTCGAGGAGCACAGCATGCGTGTCCTCGAGGCTGTGGCAAACACAGACTACGGCAACAGTGACGCGACGCAGAATCTCCGTGCTGTCATTGAGTCACTCTGCACGCAGCTGCGCCCCGCCCGTAGCGATGCTGCCGCACAGCACACGAACACGGAGATGACTCCGAAGCAGCAGCAGCTCCTCAACCTGCAGTCCAAGCTCAACGACCTCGGCAACGGGGCAGCGCTGCGCAAGAGCATGGATGGGGACCCCTCACGCATCACAGAGCTGGAGGTGCGGCTGTCGCAGACCGAGGGCGAGGTTGTGCTTGCTCAGCGCGAGAGCGAGGCAAGCCGTGCAAAGCTGCTTGCGGCGCAGGGGCGTGTGGCCGACCTGGAGACAAAGCTGGCATCCCCTGCAAAGGACGACACGCAGCAGGTCAGAGACCTGAAGGAGGAGCTGGGTTGCGGTGTGACGGAGCGCGAGCAGCTGCGGCGCGAGGTCAGCACCCTGACGCAGCGCCTGTCCGAGTCGCGCGGTGCCAAGCCAGACGAAGCCCACACCGACACTGTCGACAACACCGTGTCCCTTGCCCACGTGCACGAGCAGGAGAGGGAGCTGCAGGAGCTGCTGGTATGCCTCGTGCCTGTAGTGCCCACCCATGCCACCCCACCACAGGAGGACAAGCGGGACCTGGAGGCGGAGATGGAGGCGCTGCGCAGCTGCGAGGATAAGCACCGCCAGGACGTCGATGAGCTGCTGCTCGAGAAGGCGGCGTACAACGACTCTATCTTCAAGCTGCGCGAGGAGCTGAAGCGTGTGACGGGGCAGGCCGCGCAGGAGGAGCGCGTGGCTACCAAGTGGAAGAAGGAGCGCGACGCAGCGGTGGGGTCCTCGACGAAGATGCAGCAGCGCCTTGCTGAGAAGGAGGAGGTCATCAAGTCCATGCGTGCCATGAATGAGAACCAGACGCAGCTGCTGGAGAAGCACCGCAGCCTCGAGCAGCAGCTGCAGGCGGACACCCAGGTTCTGAAGAGCAAACTCGAAGAGACGGCGGCATCTCTCTCCACACGCCTGCAGGAAGAGCAGGCGAAGTGGGCTCGCTACCAGTCGGAGCGACTGGAGGCCGCACAGGCGCTCCAGGAAAAGGCTCTGGCAAAGAAGGACGCCGAGACGGAGCAGGTGCGGAAGAAGCTGAAGAAGACACAGCTCAGCGTGCAGAAGGTGAAGGAGCGCTACGACAAGCAGGTGCTGGAGGCGGAGAGCCTGCGTGCCCAGCTAGAGGACATGAAGGAGGAGGCGCTGCGGCGCCTGCGCGACCAGCAGAACCCGCTTGTGGAGCTGGATGAGAACAGGGATGAGATCAAGAATATCATCCGCAACTCCAAGGCAGCGCACAGCCGGCTGCTGGACAATCCCGACACCGAGGAGAAGGAGAAGGAGCGCAGCCTCAAGCGGCGCGAGTCTGTCGAGCACGTGGTATGCCTGTGGCACCAGCATTGCTGCCACACCCCCACCACACGCAGAAGCGCGAAGAAATGCGCAGTGCCGCTGCCCGCAAGTTCGACGAAGGCAACTCCTTCTCAGCGGTATGATCAGCCAACCAACCCACCACCACCACCACCACCACCACCCACACCCTCCTCTCAGAGCCAGCAGGCGTCAGCAGCAGCCCGTGTGCGTGCCACGGGGAGCATCTCTCGGTACGACTCGACGTCCAGTGCAGGGCGGCACTACAGGACAGGGAGTGGCAGCAGCGCCACGAGTGCGTTGGAGCGGAGGGGGAGTGATCTGGAGCTCGGAGGCTCATGCCATGCGCCCGCCCCGCCACAGCCGCAGGTTTCGGTGCCGGACAACGACACCCCCGGGCACGGCATCCACAGGCAGCTCAGCCCGCGTGCGCAGTTCAACCCCACCAGCCGGCAGCGCGAGGTGGAGCAGCGCATCATGGGCATCGACATCGAGCAGGCGCGTGCCATGGAGGTGCAGCCGCGCGGCCCCTCCACGCTCAACCCCTTCGCACGCCTGCCCTCAGGGGCGCAGCGCTACAGCCCAGAGGGGTCGGACAGTGGTGCACCCCAGAGCACCGGCCTGTCCATGGGGCTCACGAGCGCAGCGTGCCTCGGCAACCAGCAGCAAGAGCCGCCCAATATGTCCGTCCCGCTCCCGCGGAAGCGCGACATCTGAGGGTCTTGGTGTTGAGCTGCGTGGTGGTGGTGTATGCGGGCCGTTACTTTTCGTCTTCCCACACGCCGTGCTGTGGTGATTTCCATCCATGTGTTTTGGGTGATGTGTTTTGCTATAATCCGTCTGTGAGGTCGCGGTTTTAAATATGGATCGGTTGAGCGCGTGGTATGGGCACCCTGTGCGCGCACAGAGGTGCGCACAAAATAGAGTTTTGTTTTTGGTGGTGTCGGTGTTGTGCGGTTCCGTCAGAAGAATCATCAAAGTGAGAATAAAAGCTAATCCGCCAAGTGGGTCTCGCGGTGCCGAAAGACGGTGAGTTTTGGTGCTGTTCCTCCTAACTTATGACGGGAGGAACTCACCGAACTATGCCGAAAATTTGCGACAGCAAAGACCCTCAACGTCTGTTTATGCATACAGACGGGTGTGTTTGTGTTCATCTGCGTGTCTCTGCGTGCGGGCTGCCTTGTTCACAATACGGTGCGCCAGGATGAAAAGTGTTGTAGAACATCACCACAAAGGTGTTCTTGCGATTGACGAATGCACTTCGACCCTTAACCTTCCTGTCAGATGCGCACCACAGACAGTTTCTCATCAGCAAAATGTTGTCAACTGGTTGCTCGGCCCAGAACATCGACAATGGGCCTCGCAGCAAAAATGTGTCCCTTCATCACAAACTGTGCTGCACCCGACATAGTTTATGGGTACGGTGAAGACCCCTTCAATGTTTTTTACGATCTTTTCTACGATCACCGCTGCGTTTTCTGTTGCACCTTTGGTTCCCTTTTCTCCGGAGGTGTCACGGGGGTTCAGCACATGTGTTCAAGGAAACCCGCCGACTCTGCGTTGCACGATGCAGCCCTCCCCAGCCACGCAGCTCCTAACGTAGCTCCCCCAGGTCGGGCACTTGAGTGTCGCCGCACAAAACAAGCTGGCCTCCGCTTCAGCCTGCACACCTGGCGTGTTCCCTTTACATCCTTTCTACCAAAACCCCTCCACCATTCTGTTCTGTTAAAGCGTAACCGTTATTGCTGCCAAAAAGAAGGCAGTCGCAGTGGCACATCCACACCAGGTGGCAGCGCGGGCTGTGCATCCTCGCTCTGAAATGAGAGTTCAAACCTAACAACCTAACGCACAACTGATGGGGGGCGCGGCGCCACGATAAGACAAGGTGCATACCCCGAGCCCTAGACTGTGTGGTTCCGCAGGGGAGGGTAGATTAATCCGAGCTTGGCTGCACTCCCTTTTCAGGGCGTGCAGGCTGCTCCATTCAGTGTCTGTGGCCAAGGCGGATAACGTTTTGCCGCCCTCCGTACTCCCAGACTTCCGTTCCCTCCTGGGCACAACAGGGCGCGGCAGCCGGCACCTCAGAGTTTGTTCTCACAGTTCGCTCGTTGTTTCGTGCATGATGACCAACAGAAGCGACCCCACGTGACGTGACACCCCCGTGTGCACTGTGGAGGGGTGGGGCTCGCCAGCCCTGCTCCCGTGGCATCTGCCAGCACAGCCGCCATGGGGGTGGATGCGCACTATTGCTTTGGTCGCCCACTTCTCATCACGTGCCTTGCTTTCTTGCTTCGCGTCGCAACGGGGCCACACCGGCCTGTGCCTCCCAGAGACAGCACCGCTGAAGGCGTTTTGGCACACGTCCGCCAAATGACTCTGTGGTGCACTGGCAACGGCTAGGCATGGGGTGGGCCCAGAACACACCCAGCCCTTTCCCAAGGCGCTGTGTGTGTGTGTGTGCCCCTGCCTGCCTGCATGACATCACGGCAGCGATTCTAACCGCCCCCCGCCCCTGGCAGCAGTTGGGACCGGGCAACAGGGCAACGCCTGCTGTGCTGCACGCCATCGATCTCAGCCCCACACCCCGTAACCACACCGCCCTGCAGAGGCCACGCTGCGGCAGTTTGGCAGCCCAGAGGCGCCATGCCTGAGTACGATGGGCTTAAGGATGTGGAGACGCTCAAGGGTGTCATGCTGAGCGATGAGACGGATCTGAGTGACCTGGACTCCGCACGTGAGGTCAGCAGAAATATGAAGGAGGCCATGACCACTGCGACCAACGCTGTTGTGAACGAGGTGACGAAGATCAAGGAGGAGGCGCTCGATGTCGAGCGGCAGCTGAGCGTGCATGACTCCAACGTGCGGAAGCAGGAGCAGGTGAACGAGGGTCTCTTGTCGCAGATCCAGGCGACGCGCGACGACAGCATTGCTGCGAAAAAAAACATGGAGCGCAAGCGCCTGCAGCTGCACCGCGTGCAGTCGGACCTGAAGATCTACAACGAGCTGCTGACGAAGGCGGAATCGAAGAAGATGAAGCCCACGCTCCCTGTCGAGAACGGTGCAATGTACCTGATGTTCCTGACGCTGCGCAGCGAGAACCGGGTGCGCTCGCAGAAGATCGTCTCGCGCTGCGCTGCCTTGTGCAACGTGGACCCCCGCGCGTGGTCTGCAGGGCGGGAGGGCGACACGAGCAGCCTTGCGTACCACATCAAGGAGTGCAACGACATGACGTCCAGTCTGGAGCAGGTCCAGCAGGACACACACACGCTGGAGGCCATCCAGAAGGGTCTGGGTCGGGGGTCGTTCTTCCAGGGCGAGACGTCCATCGAGGCTATGCGTGAGGTGGTGGCCGAAGCAACCTCCAACCTCGACGACTGGCGCCGCAAGCTGACGACCGAGGAGGAGCGCAGGCTGAACTACGACACCGGGGTGGACGAGTTCATGAAGGAGCAGCACACCCTGATCGAGTGGTGCCGTGCCCAGCGCGAGACACTCGCACAGCTGCCCACCACAGAGAACGTGCAGGAGTTCTGCTCCTCTCTGCAGGGGCGCATCCCGCGCATGGTATGGCACTGCACCACGGCACACCGCACACCACACCACACCACCACCCAACACAGGAGGAGAACCTGGCAGTGCTGACGGGCATGGGCGAGGACCTGATACCCGGCCCCCAGCAGTCGCTTGTGGAGAAGACGCTTGTGGACGTCAACAAGACGTGGATCGATCTGCAGGTATGCCGCATGCTGTAGTGCAAGGTGGCTCGGGCGCACCGAGGGAGATGCATTGTGTGCAGATGTGCAGGCTCTCGGCACCCTGCACCCCACCCCCTACGCCCTGCACCCTCTTCAGGTGTACTCATACGAGAAGCTGCGGAATGCGCTTCTGGAGGAGCACTCGCGGTGCGGGCTGAAGGAGGAGGCACAGCGCTTTGCAGTGTGGGCTGCGGAGAACGTGAAGAACTTCCTGGACACCGTCGAGGAGCTGATGCGTGCACCGGAGGAGGCGCCGGCCAAGGCGACGGTGCGGCCTGTGCTTGACATGTGCAAGGTGCTGCAAAACGACTTTGCGCCGCACCAGCTTATCGCCGAGCACATCAGCGACTTCGATGTCCGTATGGAGGTGATCAACGACCACTACAAATACCTCCTCAAAACGGTATGCAGCACAGATCATTGGGGAGTGCCTTGTCAGCTCATGGGCCACACACCCACCTCCCCTCCCGCAGATCACCTCCCCGCTGACGTTCCTCTGCCAGAAGCTCAATGCCTTCAACACGGGGTACCACCGCAAGGACGAGTACGAGGAGAAGGTCCGTGACCTCCACGACTGGGTGGACATCATGAACCCCACGTCATGGACAGCGATCCAGAACAAGCTGACGGACGTGGAGCTGACCATCAAGTCTGAGCTCGATTACGAGGACGAGCTCTCCGGGTAGTCGGCAGTGCGTCCTGCCCCGGCACACACCCCCTCATCCTCCACCTCGCTGTACCTCTCTCGCCCCGCCCTGATTGCTGGAGCGTGCCCCGCCCCCCACCCCCTCTGTAGGAGTGTAGAGCTGTGTATTGCATTGAGTCCTTGCCGCCACCCGCCCCCATTTCCTTCGGCGCACGGGGAGCCCCATAACCGCCCACACCACGGGCCTTGGCCACCGCATGGGGAAGGCCGGGTGATTCTGGCTGGCGCCGCGAAATGTCCGTAGCGTAGTTGCCTCCCCCTCAGGGGCATGCCTCCACATGAGGCATGGCCTGCATTTCAGTCAAGGGGGGGAAGCGGGCTTCAATACCTTAGGGGGTCTTCGCTACGCTAGGGTGTTGACGGGTGCATCCAATTTATGTTGCGTGCATTTTCCTCTTAGATAAGGTTGAACAGGTCGGAAAACTTTGTCGGGAAAAAAAACTCTGCCTGGGGCAGCGAAGACCCCCTTTGCTTTGTTTTTTTCCCCCCCCCTCGATTCTAGTCCCCCACCCATCACCCATCCCTGAGTACCTCTCCAGCGTGTCCGCAGGTCCTGACGTGTCCTCGACACCCCGAGCACAACACCTCCATCCCCACCCCCACCCCACCCACCCTCCCCCGGTCCGCTGCAAAGGCCACATCACATCGTGCCCAGCATCCTGACTGAGCATGGATGCTGGGTACTTTTGTTGCTGCTGCCGGGCACGCGCCGTCTCTCTCCACCAAAGGGGTCTGCTGCCAAAACACCCTCAGCCCCCACTGCCTTGTTTTTTTTCTGGTGTCGTTTTGAGCACGCCGAACGAACGTTGAACTGAAAACCACTGGTGGGGAAGGAGGGTGTGGGGGGGATGGGAAGGTGCGCATGCCCTCCTGAGGCTCCTATCGATGCGAAGCGGCAGGCATGCAGGGCTGGGGGGGGGGGGGGTACAGGAGGAGGGGGGTGGTGGTGGTGGTGGTGGTCGTGGTGGTGGTTGCAGCAAACTGGACAGCAAACTCAACCATGCACATGGGGCTGGGACTACGTTGGAGAACTGGCGGGGGGGGGGAGGGGTGGAGGTTTGCCAGACGTGTGAATGTGCGAGGCGGGAGGGGGGGAGTGCGGGTCAAAGAGTACGCCCCACAGACCCTTCTCTGTGCTGTGCTTCTGGATGTGGTGGCATGGCCTTTCAACCACCACCACCCAAAGAAGCAGGCGTTGTAACGCCAACAACCCCATGCTCCCACCCTCGTCTGCTCCTGTTTAGTGTATCAGGAAGGCACATTGTTTTGCTCGTGGTGGCGGCCGCGAGACGACGACTGGGATTAGAGCCGCCCGATCCACCCAGCAGCTGCAGCGCAACACACACGCACACCGCTGCGGGCATGATGTAAACAAGCCTCTGGGACGACCCCCACACCCCCGCGCCCCCGCCCAACCCCCCTCATCCCTCTGTTGCTGCTTGGGGCTGCTT
This sequence comes from Rhynchopus euleeides, assembly GCA_963210315.1. Classification (NCBI taxonomy): domain Eukaryota; phylum Euglenozoa; class Diplonemea; order Diplonemida; family Diplonemidae; genus Rhynchopus; species Rhynchopus euleeides. The sequence goes on along the minus strand of OY723321.1, from coordinate 88,019 downwards.
CCATTGTCCAGATCAGGGTTGGGCTCTCTGTGCATGTATCGCGGCAGCATAGCAGGGTCAGCACAGAGCTCAGCCATGACCCTTATAAAACCGTTGCTTGGCGGGGGAAAGGCTGGGATAGCATGAAACCCGCCCGAGGTGGAGTGTCCGTGCAGTGAGGGAGTTTTGGCTGGTAGTGAAGACTGTCTAACCCGCCCTTTCCCAGCCAGTTCCCTGCGAGGCGACGATTGAATGCTGAGCTCTGATCGATGATGCTCTCACGTTCTTCTGCCGTTCTTCCTAGCACTCGTACCTGTGCAAATGCAGGAATCCGTCCGGATCCATGTCACGGCTTGCGATGCTGAGGACACCAGCATACGCCTGGACTCTGACGGCCTTGTCAGTTCCATCAAAGTGCTTCAGATGGGTGGTGTGCACTTCGCTTCGCGTCGAGTGCAAGTGGCATGATGGGTCAGGTGGGGGTACTCCGGGTCCTGCGGTACTTTGCCATCTTGGCCTCGGTACACTGCATGGACCGGGAGGATTTGCTGCTGCCCTGCACCACCGTCTGCGGTGCAGGGCTGCCACTCGCCTTGCGGATCGCCCCGTGCAGCTGGTCCAGCCTTGCAAGTGTATAGATCAACCTGTCGTCGAGAAGGGCCACTGCTGTCCGTAGCTCGGTCCTCTCGACCCGAAGCTCGGCCACATGCCTCCAGAGTAGCGCTTCGCGCCTCTGCCTCGCTGCTGTCGTCTCTCTGCTGGCTCCCTGACAATTTGACTGCCGTGCTGTATTGTTCTGTGATATGCCCCCTACCCCCCCCTCACCCACACCTTGCGACCCAACGCATCACCCGGCAACAGGTGTCATGGACACAGTCGTGCAGCTCAATGTGGGCGGCACGCCGTACAGCACCACGGTGGCGACGCTGTCGTCACACCCTGGGGTGCTGAAGGACATAGTGGACGGGGTGGTCGTCTGCCAGAGGGATAAAGACGGCCGCATCTTCATCGATTCGGACGGGCCGATCTTCGCATATGTCCTGAACTTCCTCCGGCACGGCTCCTTCGCCATCCCACACTCCTTCGACAATTACACAGCGCTGCACCAGGTGGTGGCGCACCTGCTGCCCTCCCTTGGCGCCTCTCAGGTCCCCCAGGCTGGGCACTCCAGCCGCTCGCCCCTCGGCAGCAGCAGCCCACTCGCAAGCCGCCACGGCTTCGCCTCGCCCTCCGGCCGCTCCGTGGGCTACGGCGACGACGGTGGCTTCGCCACCCCGCAGCACCACCTCGTGCACACGCCGTCGCCCCGCCGCAGCGCCAGCGGTGGTGGGGGCGGCCCCCTCTCGCCCCCCTACGCGACAGTCGGCCTGCAGCTGCTCAGAGTAGAGCACTACCTCAACAGCATGTAGGTGGGGCAGGGGGGTCGGGGGGTGTGCCTGGTGGGCTGGGATGCAGTCTCGAGTACCTACATCTCCTGGGGGCTAGCCTCAGCACTTCTCCCCTCCACACTCCCACTCCTGCTCTGCCTTTGGGGGAGCATGGAAGCGTGAGATAGAGTGGGGGGGGGGATGGGGGGAGTTAGGGGGGAGAGGTCGGCTTATGTACAGGCCTGGGCGGGGAACGAGCCCTTTTTCCAGGTTTTTTGGGTCGGGGAACCAGGTTTTTTCTAAGAATTTTTACAAGGGATTTTTTGCTCGCCCCCCCACAGTTTCCAGGCGCGTGCCCATCAGGCGGGACTTTTTCTCTGATTTCTCTCCGCGTCATCATTGACAGCTCTCGAGTGATGCCCAGAGATGCTTGCGGCAGAGAGTGCCCCTCATGCGCGTTACAGCTGAAAATGAATGAGGATCACCTGGCGCTCGTTCTCATCGGGGGTTGTGCTCCGCAGGGACTCAATACACCTTGGCACTCTCGCAGGGCTGGACATGCCAGCAGCTGGAGGACAGTTACAAAGCTGCCACTCCCCGACGCCACCCACCTGCTGGCCCCTTCAAGTCTGAAAGCCCAAAAGCTCCCGGGGATTTTTGCAGTGGTGCGCACCATATTCAGCGCAGTAGGGTGATCTCTCCGATTTTCCAAAACTGCTGGTTTACTGGTTTGGGGAACGGTCGCCGGCAGACCGTTGAAATGCCCGTGTTAGCAAGGCACACTCACGTTTCAGGTAGCGTGTCGCGTGTCACGCATGTCGCGAACGCGGCAAGTGTACCTCCCAGGTGGGGAAGCCCGACCTCCTGTCCGATGTCAGTCAGGCTTCGAAGAAGCGCTTCATGGATGCGGCGCTGACCTCCTACGCTGCACTGTACCCGGGGAAGTGAGATAGATGGACGGGCACACGCTCTGGGGGGCGGTGCCCCCCAGCCGCCGGAGGCCACGGTAGCGAACATCTGTTCGTGTGGGCGTACAGATTCTGTGCGAGTTGGCTGCGTCCTCAGAGGCGACTGGAGTGGTTGGACCCCGACTTGATGGGATTCGAAGGACTTGAGTACGAGACGTACGCCACAGGGGGGTCTGGGGAGCGTGAGCCCCCCAGCCGCCGGAGGCCACGGTAGTGAACGTCTGGCTCTCCAGTTGGCCAGCAAGGCGAACGGTACGTGGGACAGACTTCCCTTCCATCCTTGTGCGCGCCCTGTCGACTGGGGAAAACTTAGAAAACGTGTTTTCCTCTGCGAAACAACCTTAGAAAAAAATTCCCCTAACAAAATTCTTAGAAAAAAACTTTTTTTCCCCTTACAAAAATTCTTAGAAAAAAAGTTCAGAATCCTGAAAGTGGGGAACAAGCCCCCCAGTTAGGAACAGCCCTGCTTATGTACCTTGCTTTTTTTTTCCACCGCTCCGCTCTGCTGTGCTATGATATGCTACGCTATGCTAGGCTATCCCCTCTCCCCCCTGGGTCCTCTCCGCCCCCCCCCCCCCCTCTTACCCTCTCTCACCTCCGGCCTGCCGTGGCGGGGGGTGTTGTACCTTTTTTGTATTTATAAGTGAGGCGGCAGGGGCGGGGGGGTGGCTGTGTATGTGTGTGCAAAGCGGCGTGCTTTCCTCTGGGCTTGAATGGCAGGTTGCTGCCTTGCCCCTACCAGGTGCCACCGACGCTTTCCAAAAAAAGGACTCCTGTGTGTGTGAGGAGGTGATCTCTACCCCTGGGAGAGTGGGAGAGGGTGTGCGCCTCGGGTAACCCCCCCCTCGCTTACCCCCCCGATTCTTTTTGTATGCTTGCCCCGCCTTTGTTGTGTGGTGTGTGTGTTGGTGTGGTGATCACTTTTCAGGTGGGTTAACCCTGCACGGGTCCTAGCCCACCTGCGTGTTGGTGTATGTTTAGACGGACGGAGAGAGGAAGGGGGGTAACCCATCCTGTTTCTCCCTTTTTCCTTGCCTCATCTGATGCCGGATATTCCCTTCTTGTCGCCAGTGTTTTCTGTTGAGTGATCCGCTCTCCGAGCTGTGTTGACTGTGTGTTGATGAATAACGGCGGGTCGCCGCCTGTCCTTTTTGTTGTACAACCCATACCCCCTACCCCCCACCCCTCTTTCTAACTTTGATGATGAAGGAAGCGTATAGGAGAGACAGTGAGGCTCTCAGCAACGAAAGTGCCCCCATAACTATAACGGCGGTGGCAGAGGGGGGGGTGTGGCGTGGTGTGGGGTATGGTGGGACGAGCCACTCCTCTTGCGCCCTTCACCCACCACCACCACCACCACCACCGCTCCCCCTCCGCCGAACACCCGCCGGATACAAACACCCGCCACCCCCCCTTCGCCCCCTCCCCAGCATAAGAAACACGGAACAAAAGATAACCGAAGCTCGCAAAGAAGACGCTCTCGCCCAACCTACCCCCAAACCCCGACCCACCACCACCCCCTCCGTCTCCCCTCCCTCTCTCTCTGCCTTGTTTATATCGCCCTGCGGCGAACACACCCAAAAGTGTGTGTGCTAAAAAAACAGCCGACAGGGCAGCGCCTTGGCGTGCCTCTTGGCCCTCACACAGGCATGGAGGCACCGGGTGACGTGGTGCAGGTCGGTGCCCCTGTGCCGGATGCGCATGAGCGGTATGACCGTGATGGTTTCCTCCTGCTGCCGGAGTCGATCCTCGCAGTGCCTCCGCAGCGCTTCGTAGAGCGTCTCGATGCGCTGCTCGCAGGTGAGTACGACCTGGGCGAGGCACCCACGAAGGTGCCCAAGCCTGCCCAGATCCAGTCTGCGAAGGGGCTGACAAACAAGGCGCCCCAAACGCTGCATATGATCAATGCGCACCGCAGCGATGCGCTGTTCAAATCCCTGGCGACGTCCCCCGCGATGGGCAAGCTTGTGAGCGACGCCACCGGGTGGGACTCCGTGCGCCTCGCAGAGGACCAGGTGTGGATCAAGCCGCCTCAGGCAGGCCCGCTGACGTATCACCGCGACACGACATACTTCGACTTCGTCCCCAAGGAGGTGTGCACGGTGTGGATCACCTTCGACCCGCTGTACGACACAGCTGTCGGGCCCCTGGAGTACTGCGTGGGGTCGCACAGGTGGGGGGAGGGTGCCCGCCGCGGCAGCGCGGGGCAGTTCTTCTCGAGCGACTTCCGCGACATGATGCTGTGCTGTGCGGAGAAGGAGACCGGCTCGCGCGAGGTGGACCTGGTCACCGTGGCGGCGGAGGCCGGAGGGGGTTCTCTGCACAACGGGCGCACCTGGCACGGCTCCGGCCCCAACACCACCGCAGCCACATGGCGGCGCGGCATCGGCCTGCACTACATCCGCGGCGACGCACGCTTCAAAGAAGGCCCCCTGGGCAAGCTGTGGGAGCCGCACAGGGCATCTCCTGATGAGCTCGACCTGCCTGACGAGCGCTTCCCTCTAGTGCACCCTCCCCAGCAGTAGGGTTTGCAAAGCGGGTGTGCTGTGGTCACGCCACCGGCCCTCGTGGTGGGTCGGGGTTGGTGCCACCAATGCAGCACGACGCTGAGCCCCCACAAAATGTTCATGCAGCCCCCCTGAGGCCCTGTGTCGTGCTGTGTGTGTCCCTCCCTGCTGTGGGATGGTGAAGGTGTCCTCTGATGCCAGAGGAGTGCAAACGCCGACACGCACCCTCGTGTGCAGGTCGCTGCCCCCTGTTCGTTTGTCAGTCCACCACCCCTGTCCGTCAGGGGTGGTGGCCTGTCTAGCAGGTCGGCAGGTCCCCCCAGTAGCTGGGGCTGTGCCGAAGCATCAAAAGCCGCATCTCACCTAGCCCCCCTCAGAGCTGCCTGTCTCCCGCATCCTCCAAGCCCCTCCCGGCGTTGGAGGGTGCGGAGGAGGCTGATCAGGATCGTCGGCCGGCGCTGGAATCACTCCCCCACCACCCCCACCCACCCACCACCCTTACCCGCGGACCCTTCACATCGCCACACCGGCAAAACTGTTTCACTCCACCCCACCACCGACGCCCTGCAGAGCACACCCCAGCCAGGCCCATGGGGCAGACCGCGATGGCTGTGCTGGCGGCACTGCTGCTGGCGGTGCCTGCGTGTGCCGACAGCGAGCAGCTCTCCCTGCGCCTCTACGGCGCCAACACCGACGCGGGGCGGGTCGAGGTGCTCCGCAACGGCACCTGGGGTGCCATCTGCGGGTCTGCCACATCCTGGGGGGGCCCCACCCGCCTGGGCGCTGCTCATGACATCTGCCAGCACCTCGGGTTTGAGCGCGCGGTGGCCGCAGGGCTGTGGCACAGCAGGACGGAGGACCTGCCCTACTGGGCGCAGGTGTCCGACACGGCGTCCATCATGGCGATGCTGGCGGCTGACCCGCCTGCCGAGGGTGTCGAGTGTGGGGAGGGCGGGCGGGCCATCTCGGTGGCGTGCATCGCCAAGGGTGGCGACTCGGCGCAGCACCCCCGCCCTATGGGCACGTCGGGCGACATCCTGCGCAACACAGTCGCGGCGGAGGCGGAGGCGGCGCAGGCACCCCGTGGCGGTGGGGCGTGCGATGCAGGCGTGGCTGTTGTTGACAGCGGCGTGCCGCTCACCCCGCAGCACATCGCTGAGGCGTACAGCTTTGCGGACCAGATGCAGGAGTCGCTGGGGAAGCTGAAGGCGGATGTCGACAGCACCCTCGCTGCCGACGAGGGTCTGGCTGGGCAGTATGCGCGGTGGGTGGGGTCCGGTGCCCTGCGCGTGACTCCCCTGGGGTTTGAGCTGGACAGGGCTGCTGTCCTGCCGGAGCTCTTCAAGGGCAACGTGCAGCTCGATGCGAACCACACGCTGGCGATGCGGATGGCGGGGTTTGAGGGGCTTGCCAAGAAGCTCTTCATGCGGCACAACGACCACAGCAGCCTGCAGTGGCACATGGACGAGCCGTGGCGCCTGCTGACGCCTGCGGAGCAGGATGCGGTGTCAGGTGGCACGACGGCAGCGCGTGAGCTGTACCGCGACGGCATTGCGGTGGTGGAGGACTGGGGCTTCAGCGAGGAGGAGATTGTAGAGCTGAACCGTGTCGCAGATGAGGAGATGCTGCACGTCGATCCAGAGCGCACATCTGTCGTGTCTGGTGGTGCAGTGGTCACATCCCGGGTGCAGCTGCCCGCTGTGGAGCGGATGCTGAAGAATGAGACATTGATTGATATGGTGCGCAGCTACCTCGGTGACGACGTGGTGGTGAGCGGGTATAAGCTGACGCGCCTGACAGCGAGCCTGCAGAGCGAGGAGCAGTACATCGCCAGCAGGTGGCACCACGACAGGGTGGGGCGGCGCCTCAAGATGTTTGTGTTCCTGCATGACATCGACTGCGAGGAGGGGCACCCGACGCAGGTGGTGAAGGGCAGCCACAACACCCTCTACCACCGCACCGAAACCTTCGCGTCGTCGCGCTACCCCGATGCGTACATCAGGGCGAACTACAACGTGTCCAAGGCGTGCGGTGTGCGCGGGGGTGGGTTCATCTTTGACACCCACACCATCCACAAGGGCACCCAGAAGGGGGCAAACGACCGCACAACCGTCATCATCGAGTTCCACAACACAGCGAAGTGCCCCTTTGTGCTGGACACCAAGCTGGGCCTGCCCTGCCCCTCGGGGGACTCCTTCATGCTGAACCAGCGCCTGGTGCGTGACCGGTTCCGCCTCCCCGATGCACGTTATGCCGACGATGTAGGCAGCAGTGTGCAGGGCCTGGAGGGCACGCCTGAGGAGCAGGACGCCTTCCTCGGTTGGCGCTTTTTCCCACACGACGTCATCCCGCCCGTCCCGCCGAACGCCGTTGTGAGCGTGCGTGAGGCGGACGGGATGAAGGTGGGTGTGTGCTACTTCGAGGGGCTTCTGGGCGTCGCGGAGTTCGACGGAGAGGACGGCGGCGCGTGCATCACGACACGCCACAAGGTGTTCGGCGACTTCCACCTGCTCCTGAAGCAGCGCAAGACCCTCGCAGCCACCGGCGAGCCCCACGCCACAGGGGAGACGGTCCGCCTGTACGCGGCGAAGTACCTCACTGCTGAGGACACAGCGCTGCTGGAGGATGTCACAGGCACGCCTGTGGCGCGTCTGCTCGACGCCATCGCACAGCAGGACGAGGTGACGCCTGGCTTCGCGCAGAAGGTGCTGAGCCCTGAGCGCTTCATCGCTGTGGAGGAGAACCTGCTGGGCCTGCACCCCTTCCGCTGCCTGCTCGGCGAGCGCATGACACGCGCGCGCCGCGCTGCCTACGTCGTCACACACGCACAGAGGCTGTTCTCTGACGACGACGAGGCAGAGAGCCTCCAGCGCGACCTGGCGGAGTGGGAGCAGAACGGCTTCCTCCTGAAGAACTACACACGCATGGTGGAGGGTGGCGCAGTGCGCCTCCGCAAGCTGCTGGAGATGGTGACAGGCGGAGACCCAATCCAGGACGACCTGTCCTTCGTGCCGCGCACTGTCACACACGTGACCTACGACACGCAGTACCAGGCACATGTCGACACCTTCCACTCCGTCATCAAGATGTGGGTGTACCCTGCCTCCGTCACGCTGCAGGACGGGCCGCTCCACGTCATCCCCGGGTCGCACGTCAACACGAGGCAGAAGCTGGGGTGGGCATTCCACGTGACGCAGCACAACACCACCATCTACGACGTGGCCGAGGCGTCCCTCCGCCTGTGGGGCAGCCCCTCGCAGCGCTACGGGCTGCCGGACCCGGTGGCGATGATCCCCAACAGCGACTACACACACTCGCTGGTGGTGGCCGACACCAGCGGCATCCACTTCAGGGGCCATGCCCCGCCCGGCACGACGCGCGTGTCGCTGCGCCCCATCGGCGGGGAGAACGACGGGGGTGTGACGCGCCGCTCGCCTTTCAGAGAGCCCCCTGCGCAGCAGCAGTAGTCCCCCTTGACAGCTCAGAGGGGTGTTGGGTGCAGCAGTGCGCAAAGCACGCTTCTTATGGCGACGGAGGGGCAGCCCCAACCTGCCCCCGTGGGAGCCCCAAACGTCCCCTCTTCGCCACCCAACGTGTCCACCGAAACCGTGTATCGCTTATGTTGATTCGAGGCCCATCAGACCTCCCTGAGCCCTTAGCCTTCAGACCCTCAGCAGGCCGAAGCCACAGCGCTGAGCGCTGGGAGGGCTGCTAGCCTATGGGTAGGCCCCTCGGGTTTGGAAGAAGGCCTCAGCAGCCAGAGGCAAATCCGTCTTCCGTCTAGCTGCAGGAGGGGCAGTTGGTGTGTGGCTGTTCTGTTATTTGCCTTTGCCTTGGAAAGTTTGCCAGCAGCGTTGCGATTGCCTGAGCTGCCGCATGGTGTGTCGGGGTGTGTGTGTGTGTGTGGAGGTGTTGCATGTGGCATGTGTTGTGTGGCAAGGAGAAGAAGAGCGTTATACTCCTTCCTCTGTCCCGCTAACACAGCCATGCACTGCACGTGCAAGCAACGCCGTAAGACAGTTCTCCTGCCTGGCAGGGGGAGGAGGTCCGGCCTGAAGGATCGACCCACTTCCCTTGGGAGCGTGCGAAGGGCTGAACCACCGCATCCCATTCCATCGTTCGAGAACCAAGGTGGGGGGATGTGGTGGGGCAAAACAATCATCGCGAGATAATCGGGGTATCTCAGGGGAACCCCACTCAGGAAGAGGTGGGCTTTGGACAATGCGCTGATCCCGTGGGGGCGCAGAACTTGGTGGTGATTTGTCGCTGAGCAGTTGCCTCACGGTTGCTGCCACGGCTTCTCGCGTGTGATTCTCCTGCAGGGAGAGAGTCGTGATTCCGATGGTCCTGAAGGACCGTGGCTGCCCCACTGATACCTTTCATGCATCTTCCAAATAGGCTTCGGCAGTTCACCCACGTGTTGGTTTGCTTGTCGAATGCAACCAAAGGCAACTGTCAGGCGAACGGCCTGCAGGCTAACGGCAGGCCTCTTCTCTCCGCATGCAGCGTCGGGTTGATCCTGGCAGTGCACAGCGCATCAGCGACAATGCACCTCCGTGTTCATTGTTGTTGGGTTCCCACTTCGGGAAGGGGGGGGGTAGTGGGCGCTATTCCGACAAAATCGGCAGGAAATGCCATTTGGGGCCGCACGTTGATGCCGGAGAGAAGCTTGGCCGTTACCTGCCCGACCCCATCTGAGGCTTCGAAGGACAGCGAAACGCAACAGAGTAGAATATACATCGGTTGAAAGAAAGCCACACCCCCCTTCCCCCTCCTCACCCTGCACGTCTGAGCCCCCCTCTCGGCTGTCGCCCACACCTTAGCACCTATGCTCGACACCCGATGCCGCGCGAGCCACTTCCTAGCTGCTCTTCCCCCTGCCCACCGCCCTGCTGGCAGGTCCAAATCAACACAGCGCAGCAGATATGGGCGCAGAGGCGGGAGACCTAACAGGCGCAGCCGTGGAGCTGCACGGGCTGAAGAAGCGTGCCGACATCAACGGGCAGCACGGCAGGGTTGTGTCCGCCGCAACCGATGGCAGCGGGCGGTGGCTTGTCGAGCTTGCGGACGGCGAGATTGTGCGGCTGAAGCCCGACAACTTCAACGTCGTGGAGGACGCTGAGCAGGCGGGGGACGCGGAGGAGGACATGGAGGGCGAGGAGGGGGAGGAGATGGAAGAGGGGGAGGAGGACGACGAGGACGAGTCTGAAGAGGAGGGCGGTGCGGAGGCGACGGTTCCGGTGCGGTACCCCAAGGGGAGCGGGAAGCTCGGGGTCAACTTTGAGAGCGACAAAGACCTGACTGTTGTGAGCGTGTCCCCCGACACGCCGTGCGACAAGGCGGGCATCGCACAGTTCGTCGGGTGGAAGCTGTCGGCAATAAACGGGACAGCCGTGCACACCATCACCGACGCCAGCAAGGCCATCGTGAAGATGCACCCTGCCCTGAAGCTCACCTTCAACAAGGGTCCCCCGAAGTACGTCGACCTGGAGGAGCTGCTCAAGGCGGAGCAGGGCAAGCAGGTCCCCGGCATCACCGCCGACAAGATCTCCTTCCTCATCCCAGCAGCCGCACCGCTGTACCCCGGGGCGCGCATCGAGTTCGCACTGAAGCGGAGCAAATCATCCCCCGCTGTCCTTGCCTACAAGGTGAACGGGTCCGGCCGCCCGCCCGTCACCCAGGCCGCCTTCTCCCTGCTGGGGGACTACTACACGCGTGAGCTGCGCTTCCCCTCCCTCGGCACATGCATGTGGCTGCCTGCGGAGCATTTCGCAGCGTACTACTCTGCCCTGCTGGGGATGTTCGAGCAGGCATCGGTGGAGACGCGCGGCTTCCACAAGCGCTTCAAGGAGGAGACCCTGTCGCAGGTGCTGGACCTCGAGAAGGAGAAGGAGGAGGAGCGCCTGGAGAAGGAGCAGCACAAGCAGCTGAAGGGGATGAACGTGAAGAAGCGGAAAGTGGTGATGCGCCAGGTGCAGGCGAAGAAGCGCGCGAGGGGGGCACCGCCGTCGTAGGGAGGAGACACCCTGCGGCTGGGGGAGTCACCCCACATCCTAACTCCCCCCATACCTCCCCCCCCCTGGCGCACACCCTTGCAGGGCGCGTCCACAGCGCACAATAGCCTCTCCAGCGCGTGGGGGTGGGGCGGGTGGGGGGGGGGAACCTTTCTTCCCAACACCCGATCAGCACATACCGGCACACACGCCACCTAGCCTTGACATCACCGCATTGGTCCTGCCTGCAATTGCTTGGGCCTACGTGCCCTGCTGGCCCAACGTTATTCGAGGCGTTGCGGCTCTTTTAGCCGCTGCATGGCCTCCGTACACGGGAGAGGGGAGGGGAGGGGAGGGCGGGGTCCGTTGGAGCAGCATCAGAAAGCCTTGTCGATATCCTGAAGGAGCAGGGTTTTGTGTGTGCCTGTGTCTTGCCAGCCCCCCCCGCTCTCCGCTTTTTTTTTTGAAAAGGCCTCACGACGGCAGGGGGGATGGGGGAGGGGGGGGGGTGGTGCAGATATCCGAGGGGCTACCCTTCGTGGCCCTGTGGCTGGAGGTTTTAGGGCTCGCACGTTCCGTGCCGCTTCTGTTGTTACTAACGGGGCCTCTAGCGTGTTGTCAGTTGCTGGACAGAGGGGGGAGGGGGGTTTCGCTATCGACAAGCTTTCTGATAAGGGTAAGGCGTTTTGTTGCACAGCAGAAGGTGGAATGCACCATGTCGCAATTAGAACTGCGTAGACCCCCAGGCTGGTTCGGCCATAAAGGTAAGGAGGAGTTGACGCGGGCGGGTTGATATTGCATTGCATGTGCCGCTGTTGCATGGTTATGTGTGCCGCTCCACCACCCGCCTGCTTAGGGTCGAAACCGAACACAACAAATAAGATGGGGGCACCCGTGAGGGCTGCTCTGCTGCTGGCGTGCCTGTGTGTGGCTGCTGCTGCTGACCCCAGCGACTATGCAGTCATCAACGGCCTGATGAAGGGCTGGTCCTTCACGGTCCCTGACTACGACGTCCACTACCTCCTGGTGCACTACAATTTCACCAAGATTACTTTCCAGGACATGTCGGTGTCGAGCCTCGTGTTCACACAGCACCTGGACAACGACCGGCAGGGGTCGATCAGTGTCGACGTGCTGGCAAATGTGCGGATAACGTCCCGCGTGTATGTCGACGGCATTCCGAGCAACGACTACGCGGATGTGCGCGACATGTCCATCACGGGTGATATTGCTCTCTCGAACCCCACACAGTCATTCAAGGAGGGCGACGCTGTGCAGGCGGAGACCAAGGACCTGAAGATTAAGGTGGGGGCGAAGACGAAGTGCTCGATTGCGTGGATCCTGTGCGGGGAGCTGCTCGACACAGTGTTCGCCTTCCTGAAGAAGAAGCTGGACAAGGGGGTCAACACACTGCTGACCCATGAGCTGCAGTGGCTGAACGGCAACACCACCGAGTTCAACAATGCTCTGCAGACACCGTTGGAGGGTGCTGTGCAGCAGGAGGAGCGCTTCACGCAGTATTCGAATGACCCGCAGATCCTGCGCTTCAGTGATGAGTCCTCGGCACTGTCGAAGGCCGTGGGCCTGGTGGACGAGGTGTACGGCACCAAGAACCCCGCTACCAACAACACCCTGCTGGGGGAGATGCTGCAGTACCGTCTGCACTCCCTGAACATCAACAAGAGCTTCCAGTTCAAGAACAACAACAAGGTCACCATTCAGACTGTGAATGTCACGAAGATTGGCCTGCCCGTCTTCAGCATCAGCGCCGTGGGCAACTACTCGTTCGAGATTGCAGCGAGTCTGCGCGACACCGAGCTCGACCTCACGCTTGGCCTGGACCTGCAGAACCCTGATGGCAGCTACACCTACAAGAACATCTCGACTGCGAAGCTCACAAATTTCGCGATGGACTTCAGCCTCTCGATGATGATGGTCATGAACACGACGATGTACGGGGAGCTGCCGCTCAACAGCATCCTGCCGCTGCCGAAGGAGGCGACCATGGATGCCATCACGACGTGGATCACCGACGGCCTCTTCGATGGCACGTCTATCCTGCAGTGCTGGCTCAACCAGCCCCTGCTGGGCATCAATATCTCGACGTCGAACGTGACTGTGCTCGACTTCGACGCAGACATTGATTTCATCTCCGACGGGCTGTCGGACGATGTTAACGTGCTGCTGAAGTCTGCAAAGACATTCGTTCCGAACGGCCTGCGCTATCTGCTGAACCACGCTGTGCTGAAGGAGATCGTGGCGCTGGATGACGGCCCTCTGGCGTCAGTGGGCCAGGGCCCGGGTGACAACCCCATCAACAAGTGTGCAACGACGCCGTACCCTGAGAACAACATGACCGCGAAGCCGTCGCAGCAGCAGAACTTCTCGGACAACACGATGCTGAAGCTTATGGACTTCGCCGTGAACAACCTGATCGGGTCCGACGGGCCGTGGGGCATCGACGCGTTCCTCAACCTGGGCATCCAGAAGGTGCTGCCGCTGATCCACGACACGATTCTGCTGCACATCCCCGTGCACCTCGGGTACCTGAAGCTCGAGGTGGGCAATGCGAAGGTGCTGGGCACGTCGAGCATCACCGAGATGGATGTCCTGATTCCGAAGTCTCCGTACAACCTGTCCAGCTCCCTCAACATGCGCAGGTTCAACGTGTCCATCGACGTGGCCTTGAGCCTCTGGGGTGAGAACCAGGTGCCCTTCAGCGACTCCCTCCGCGTGTACTTCGGGTTCGACGTGCTGAATGTGGAGGACCTGCTGACCCTGGTCATCGACCCCAGCCGCTTCCTCATGAGCCCCATCTCGCAGCTGACGCAGGGAGACTGTGCTGAGAGCACTTTGCTGACTATCGGGTTCCCTGACACGGAGCTGAAGATGACGAACTTCGTGTTCGTTATCGACTGCCTGAAGTGTGACTCTCCTGGCCTGTACGAGCTTGCCCAGACGATGACGTCGCCTGTCGGGCAACAGCAGCTGCAGTTGGCGATGAACGCAGCCCTGGGTCAGGCAAACCACATCCTCAACCAGCCGGTGACCACTGACGCCATCAACCGGAGTCTGAGCCATGCCGTGGCTGAGTGCGACCACACTGCCACCGAGGCCCCGGCAACTCCCAAGGAGGCGGACGACACCTGGATGACTGTCGAGAAGGCGTACATCTTCATCTTCGGATGCGCAGGGCTGCTGGCAGTCGTGCTGACCGTGTACTCCATGAGGAGCCACACCCAGTGGTGCAAGGAGATGATCGCACGTGGCGACACGCCGATGGCGAAGAGTGTGCACATGCCGCTGATCTGGCACCCGTCGATGTCCTCAACCTTCCGCTACACCGTGCTGGTCGTGCTGCTGGGCACTATTGGCATGTTCCTGTCCTCCAACATCCCTCCCATCGGCACCGGGGCCACGGTGCACGCACACGTCCTGTTCGGTGGGTCGATGATCCAGGTGAACGAGATCTTCAAGTACGCCCTGGGCAACACGGTGTCGGACATGTGGAACGCCGAGGTGTACGCCCTGTCCCTGCTGGTGTGCTTCCTCTCGGGTGTGTGGCCCTACTGCAAGATGGTGGGGCTGGTGTGGTGCTGGGTGTGCCCCCCGAGCGCTCTGTCGCACAGGACACGTGAGCGCATTCTGTGCGTGCTGGACTTCTTCGGGAAGTGGTCGCTGATCGACTCCTTCATGGTGATGATGATGATGTGCGCCTTCAGGCTCCACATCAACCTGCCCCCGAGCTGGCAGTTTGTGCCCGACGGCATCATCGAGTTCGACATCCTTGTGACGCCACACTGGGGGCTGTTCGGGTTCATGACTGCCGCCATCCTGTCGCTGACGGTGAACCACCTGATGGTCATCATGCACCGTGAGTCTGTGCTGTGGGACGAGACCGACGGTGGCTGCAAGGGGTGGTTCGACGACCTCTCCAATGCCAGCGATACGGATGAGAAGAAGCGTGTCGTGCTCGCCACCCACGTCATGCCCGGCGACAGCGAGAACGCCCCCAGGAGGCGTGCCGCCGTCTCCATCTCGCTGATGGTCCTCGCACTGACCCTGCTCATTACAGGCGTGTCTGTTGACACATTCGAGTTCACCATGGAGGGGCTGGCAGGGCTGGGCCGCGACCTGGACCGTGCCAACTCGTCCACGACAGGCTACAGCATGATCTCCCTGGCGAAGAACGTCCTGGATCAGGCAACATCGCCCTACGAGAGCTTCGAATACACCTACCTTGTCGTCGTGTACATGCTCTTCACCGTGGTGGTCCCGCTGATCCAGATCGTTTCCCTGCTGATGCTGTGGGTGCTGCCCCTGACGCTGCGTGAGCAGAAGATGATGTACGTTGCTGCCGAGGTGATTGCGGCATGGAGCGCGCTTGATGTGTTTGTCGTGGTGCTGATTGCGACCCTCATGGAAATCGGACAGTTTGTGCGCTTCCTGATCGGACACGGGTGCGACCAGATCAACGACGTCTTCGCAAACGTGGTGCATCCACTGGGCTACCTGACCGACGTGCAGCCCACTTGCTTCAACGTGGAGTCCAAGCTGGTGGAGGGGACATGGATTCTCTTCGCAGCTTCCATCGCCGCCAACCTCGCCTACTTCGTGGCGCACAGGTCTGCCGCAACGCTGATCCAGGCACGCCAGGAGCACATGGAGGAGATCATGCCGATGCTGCGTGAGGCCAAGGCGAGGGAGGGGCTGCGCCAGCAGGAGGACCGCAGCTCCACACAGGAGCTCAGCGACGATGAGGAGGAGCGCCTTGGCGAGCACCGCCCTCTGATCGGCACCCCCACTCACGTCCAGGAAAGCTAAGCCGCATTGTTAGGGTTTTGCGCATGCCTTGCTGACAAAAGCATGTCGCCTGTACCTGCAAGTGTGCGCGCTTCAAGCTTTCCCGTGGGCACCGATCATGCGAAGGGAGAAAAACAAAAAAATACATATACTAGGTTGCGGAGTCCAGAAAATACCCTCGCACAGAGTAGATGACTCCGCACGCGGTTCTGTTCCTCTTATTTCATCGGTTTCGACAACAATTCGTGTCTATTTTTTCTTGGAAATATTCTTCCCCCCCCACACACCCCCCCCCCCCCCCTCACATCAACACCTAACTTAGCTGCTGCCAGCCCCCCCACCCCCTCCCCACCTTTCTCCCCCCCCCCTGATTCCCATACTCAGCATGATTACATCCCCCCCAACCTCTCTGTGTATTTCCTTGAGGATGTACTGCACTCCCACCACCACCCCGCCTCCACCCCCAAACCCTTGCAGGGCAGTAGCATGGCCTGTGCCAACACGCTGGCCTCCTCCAGTCGGTGTGGGATAGCCTGTCTTGTTGGTGAGGGTTTTTTTTTGGTTGGGTGGGTGTGTTGTAGTGTGGAGACAAGCGGGATCACGCCAAAAAAAAAAGGAGCAATTTTGGCTCTCCGGGTGTGCTTCTCTGCACTCCAGTCCAGTAGTCTTATATAAAAAGATTCGCAATGGGTGTGCGTCCTCCCCCCCGACTGACGAGTAGAGTTGGCATCAGAGTCCGCTCGGTGCAATCTCCTACACTGAACACAACGACCCCATGAATCTTTTCGGAGGGAGTCCATCAGACCCTCCTCCCCCCGCGCCCTTCGCTTTGCGCCCGTCTCCGTACAGCACCTGCAGCTGCTGATAAGAGACCCTGTCGCTGTTCGCGGTGCACAGCGTCTCTTTGGCTCAGGCCCAACAGCGGTTGGCTCAGGTGCTGCTGCGTTAGCGGGATGGAAAAATCGGCATTCTGGGGCAGGGGGGTGGGAGGGGTGGTGGTGGTGCGGTGGTGCCTCCTGCCTTGCCAAGCACTGCATTCACCCGGTGTCCCCACCCCTGCGGCGCTGCAGCACAGCGCCTGGGGTGGAGAAGTCCACAGCATGGTCGTCGCCCTGGTTGGTGCAGTATTGTTGCTTACTGCTGTGCATATGTGCGGCTATCATAGCTGGCTATCGCGCAAAATTTCCCGCAAAAAAATCGTAAAAAATGAGTGCTGCCACATGGCGCCACGACCCACGTGGTGTGCGTGCCGGTCATGTTGCCGCACGTTGCCAATATTCAAAAAAAATACACAAAGTTGCAGTCTTGCATTGACCTCGGTTGAGTGTCCGTAGATCCGTTTCGTGCTTCCTTAACATATGTCACGCCTGCCAGCATCTCGGCAGTACAGAACAGCCGAATCTGGGGGCCGTGGTTTGGGGTGGGGGGAGGGGTGTGTGTGTGTGTGTGCATATCACGACTGCAAAAACAAAGTACAAAACCAACCGCCCTAACATCCATATCGCTTCTGTGTGCCCCCTACGTCCGTCATAAACGCCCTCTGCACCCCCACCCCCCACCTGTGGATTATTCCCGCCGCACCGTTCTGCTCTGTGGCCGCCCTCAGGGGTTGTAGTGACGGCCGTCTGGCCTCATGACCCGTGAGCGTGTCTGCGTAAACCTGGCAAACAAGGCGTCCCGTCCTGTGGGCTGGTTCTGTGGAGCTGCAGGGCATCAGTTCGGCAGGCCTTGGCGGAACGGCTGTGCGACCCTGGGAGGGTGGTGTGCAGTGGGACAGTCAAAACACACGATTTAACCAAACCATTGACCTTGACAAAATCGCCGCCAGATGTGGCGTTGCAGGCAAACGCACGAACGTTGCCTTTTTCTGCATCATGAAAAGAAGTCAGTTCAGCTTGATTCTATTCTCCTCCTATTGATGGCCCACTCGCGGCCCGTATAGCACTGAATATCGTTGTTTGTATGTTCCCTGTGATCTGGTGTTCTTTGTCGCGAGGCGTGTTTATCCTACAGTTCCTGCTGTAAATGTGTAGTTTTTACTTAGGAGGGACTGCGACTGTTGCAGTGCCATTTTCCTTACCCATGGCGTGTCTGGGAACCACCTCCTGCCATCACACTATCCGGGCACTGCAGTTGCGTACTTTATGTTCGTTAGCTGCAGGTGCACCGTGATGTTTGCACTCACTTTCGTGAGTTATGTGAACCCCAGAGCACTCTGCCGTTCATATGTATTGTTTCTTTCCTTTGCCGCATCTATGCTGGCAGCTCTGCATCGGCACGCGCTGAATTATCAGCCAAACTGCGCGAGGCTGCGGCTAGAGGTCTGTTTATGTCATCCGGTCTCCTCGGACCGAGATTTTGCCGTTTCTGTTGTGGTCTGTTATTCCACGTTCGTCGTTTTTCCCTCAGGCCGTGAGATCCACAGAGAATACGCAGCCTGTCCTGTGATATGTTGCTAACTGCTGAACTGACTGAATTATCTTTACACAGCACATAATTTAAGTGCCCCCCCCCCCCCCACACCTCCGCTCATCCCAGGCAGGAATCACCCCGCAGCGACTTCTTGTGTGCGATTTTTGGTTGTAGACCTGCACCGCAGGCAACGAAGTTGTTGTGGGGTGTTTCTTGTGAGGCGTGCATGCGATGAGCTCTGTTCTGCATACGTGTGATAGTCTACGTCCTACCAAGGTAAATGGGAGCTGTTCGCAAATCTGGTCTGTGCGCGCACTGGACACGGGCTCAAGCCACTTTATCTCTCCAGCATGCCACTGCCTCTCTTGCGTTTGGTTCCAATCTGCACTGTAGGCGTTACCGTCGTCACCGCGTTTGCTAGATCAGTCGCACGAATATCCCAACCCACTGGGTATAGTCAAGTAACCCAAGCACATCTTGGATGCCCCGAAACGATCCCACGCATCACCGTTAATGTGATTCTCGACCAACCGGATTGGTATGTCCCCAGCAGAAGGTTCAATCATCCCGGAAGGGGCAGTTTGCGACTCTTTTTTTGAATGTTGGCATATTTTTTTTGAGTTCCACCGTTTCTCAATTTTCTATTGGTGTAATACTGTTCGCTACTTTTCTTGCCCGTAAAATATTCTTTGCGGTAAAATGTTTCTGTTGCACCCACAGTGTGATGAATACCTAGACACACCACCTTGGCAACGCCTCTTTGTTTTGGTCATCACAGACAAAGTGCAGCGAATTCGCAAAGTCATACAAGGGAACCTATGTTCTGGGGCAACACTTTCATGCACCACAGCCCAATCACAAAGCAAAGTTGCTTGACAAGGTACGATTGTGTTGCTCAGCTGGGGACACCACCAGGTCCCACGGCAACTCATGGAACCACCATCGTGTGCCGCTGAATGACATCGCCAATTAGCCCGCGCACGAACGGTAGTCCTGTTTTGCCACCACGGAGATTCGTGCATGCAGCATGCACAGCGTTGCCAGCCTCCCGAGGTGTGCTTCTGCTGTTCCTACTCTTCCTTCTGACAGCTTCTCATGGCAAGTGCGCTCCTGGCCCTCAATGATTAGATCGCCCTTCTGGCCTCGAGCCTATTTCTGAAACGCTTACTAACCTGCTGAGGAAGTGTGCAGAGGCAAGCGGAGTGCGCCCAGCCGCACGCTGTCCCACTGCCCCACGGCAGGGCAAGCATCATCAGTCCCATCTTCGTGGCGATTCTCATTTCCTCCCCTTCCCCCCCGTTCCCCAAGCCCCCAAAGAAGTGCCT
Organism: Rhynchopus euleeides; assembly: GCA_963210315.1. Classification (NCBI taxonomy): domain Eukaryota; phylum Euglenozoa; class Diplonemea; order Diplonemida; family Diplonemidae; genus Rhynchopus; species Rhynchopus euleeides. The sequence goes on along the minus strand of OY723321.1, from coordinate 68,665 downwards.
CCCCGGCACGCTCTCAAAACCTTGACCTTCGAGACCTTTTTTTGGATCTAGACCAAACCTGACCAGAAATAACACACGAAAATAACAACCTGGGAGAAGGACGACACGGCCGTTCGGTGTGGTCATCAGACCCCCACCTGACAGCTGAAGAAAACCCCAGTGCCGGCTGGGATGAAGACATCTCTTGGTCTCTTTTACTTGGTCATACAGCACCACGTTTTATGGCACAGCAAACGATGAAGTTCAGGCAAGCGACATCCAAGAAGAGCCATCCCCGCGGTCTTTTTGCAGATTTGTTCGCATGGAACTGTGTTCTCGGAGGTGGGGGGTGGGGGGGTGTGTGTGTGGGCCAGCCCAGGAAGTGTATATCAAAGCTTCCCCGGCTGCCTCTGATGGTGCCGAAGGTGTCGTGTCGTTTGTTTTGCCGGATTTATTCCCCTCTCTCAGAGTCTGGCCCTGCTGTGTTGGTTGGCTCGAGAGGGGGGGGAGAAATCCTGGGGAAAAAAACCAGGAAAAAACAAACGATATTTGACTCCTGAGAGCTTCAGGCATTCCCTCCCCGCCATCTCTGAGGTATGATGTTGCCAGAAAAATAAATTCGCCGGTGAAGAAAAAAATGTGAGAATTTATGCTCAAACCATTCCATCCCAAGACAGATATGGCATTTGAATTGTCGAGAAGAACAACAAGAAGAAAGCCTATTCAGGCCATTCAAGGCCAATGGCCGGGTTGCAGCTGCCGCACTCAGGCAAAGCCTTACTCGGCCAACAAAATCATCAAAAAAAAATAAACTCGGAAAATACATCCCACATTGGTAGCCACGTGACCTCGCGGCAACCACCGGCTGGGGGGCGGGGGTACCTCACCCATGCCTCGGTGAGGTGTCTTGGCCACTCCAACACCCCGCCTCCGCCCCCCCCACCCCCACCTTGTCGTTTCTTCCCATTTCCTTGCCTCACTTCTTCCCCCCAAAAAAAATACCCCCACTAATTGGTGCCCCTGATTTACCCCTTTTTCACTACGCACAAACTACGCAATCTGGGGGGGGGGTCTCGCTTTTTGGTCCCCCCCCAGTTTTTTTTGGTCCCCCTTTCTGTGTGGCTACTGAGACAGGACTGGAGGCACTGCGCTGACCGAGCAAAAAATTATTGCCAGAACTCACTATACACCGTACGAAAGAACGCACGACATGTGGGGCGGGACTCCAGAAACACCTGGGCAAGGTTGCCCCATGCCCAGAAACACCTGAGAAGGAAGTGAGTTCCAGGAGCCGCGTAGAACACCCTCGAGATTGTGAATGATGATACGATCACAGCCTTCAGGGCGCTGCGAGGTGCCACCCTGAAGGTGGCCCTTGACATCAAGGAGAGCGTCGGCCGAGGGGTCGACGAAAAGCTGAAGAAGGCGCTACTGGCACTGGATCCCGCGGGGTATACGGAGGTCACCGCCACACAGGCAACCTCCGCTGACAACGTCCAGGAGACGTTATCCGAGGGGATCACAACGGCACTAGAGATCTGTGTCACGGGATCCAGGCGCCCACTCTCCCTCGACGGTCTGGGGATTGTTGTTGGGTATGGTGTCGTTTCCTGCAGCTGCAAAAAAGCGTAGCAACTGTGCTTCCTTCTTCCTTAATGATGCGTTGACGCTTCCACCCGGAGGAGCTGAAGCAGGCACCGCTTAATGATGCGTTGATGCTTCCACCCGACGAGCTGAAGCAGGCACCGCGCCAAAGGGCACCCCCAAAGAGACCTGCAAAGACTGCGTCGAAACCCGCACCGAAGGCTGCCAGCGCTGCAGCACCTGAAGAACCTGCAGCACCTGCAGCACCTGAAGCGCCTGCACCCTCACTGACCCCGGAACAGCAAGAACTCCTTGAGTTTGGGGTCCCGGCATAGAGACAGAGAATGGCTGAGTAAATCAAAAAATGAGACCCCCCCCCCCTTTTCACTACGCACAAACTACGCAATATGGGGTCGTCAGGGGCACCAGTTTAGTCAGCTTTGATATCGTATGCGATATGCCCATATCGCACTATTACTACAGGCTTCTGAGGGAGGCAATGGGATGGCTAGGTGGCCACATGAGACAACACCACAAGGATGGGATCCGGCTAAGTGGTGTTACGCCCCAAGACGTCCCGCCACCTCTCTTCCGACGCCTCCAGCACTTCATCAGCAATCACCTCCTGGGCAACTGCTTCCGGGTCCATCACCTCCATGAGTTTAAAGAACTCTCTTGAGGAAAACGTGTCCCACAGCTCTTTGAGAAGTTGTTGTTCCTCGTTGGTGACGTGTTGGATGCTCTTCCATACTTCCCCCACGACAAAGCAGGACTTCTGATCGCTGGGGGGGTTGCTCATCCAGAGGAAGAACTGTAGGAGGCTCTGTGCATCGTCTGGATCTCCGAGAGCATGTCCCCCCACCCATCCCCTCCGATCAAATGTGCTAACTCTCGGACACTTTGCGGTTTGTAGGCGCGCTCAAGCTCTTCGTGCAAGAAGCTTGCAAGCAGGTCGGTCCGGGGTGCCACATGCTCAACGACGTGAAACAGCGCTGACCACCTCGTTTCTGAGGTGGTGCGCGGCGCCTGTGAGAAGAAGGTCACGAAGTGGATGGCGAGGGGGAAGCGCTTCGTGTAGAAGTCTTTGCAACATTTGTTGGCGTGATGCCCCAAACACCACACCGACAGACGCCCTGTGAGCTTGATGAGGCGCTGGTTTGTCGCGCATCTGTCCATGTTGACAGACGCGATCGTAAACGAGTAGTCGCATTCGAGCCGCTGCAGCACATCTTCAAGCATCACTGCGTCAGGGCTCACCCCAGCCTGAACACCTCAACGCACACCAGCAGCGGTTGTTGCTCAACATATGCAGTCAGAGCGAGGTACGAGGTGTGGATCGATGCTGCTGTAGTTCCGTCGATGCCAATAGGCACGGTGCGACCTTTGAGAGCATCTTTCAGCGCCTTCAGAAGTGCATCCGTGTGGCTGCTGTGTTTCTGCAAGAGGGCGCGTCCGCTGGGCATGTTCGGGTACAGGTGTTTCCGAATCGCCAACACCACAAGCTCCGCCTGGCTGGCCGTGGTATTGCCGACGCAAAGTGAATACGACAGGTCACTCACGAATTCCGGTGCTGGATTGGCTCCGTGCGCCTTCTGCTGCCCCCCTTGCCTGTCGCCGTTCTTGTCTTCACCGCCCGACTGCTTCTTCTTCTGGTGCTCGACCGCACGGGTGGGTGATGGCGAGTTTTGATCCGGAAAAAGGGGTGCTAAAAAAAATTGCTCGCGCGCTTCGCGCGCGAGCACCTCATGCAATGCACGCGTATATCCGCAACAACATTCGTTCTGATCGATACGCTTTGCAATGTGCGGTGTGAGTGGACAACGAGGAAGTCGTACAGACTTCGTTGTGCAGGGATGGTAGTCTGCACGTACTCCGTCTTCACTCACGACCATGTCGCACTCCTGGTGTTGTGCCGTTTCCCACTTGCCATGGTACACCAAATGGTACATGCACACTCGACAGGTGCACAGCACAGGGGTTTAGGGGGCGGAGCCCCCCAGCCGCCGGAGGCCACGGTAGCGAACATCTGGCCTTCTCCTTCGCGTTCTGGGACTCTTTGGATCAATTGCGGTTCGTAGTGGGGCACGAACCCAGGGACGCTCGTTGTTGGGAAGTTGTGCAGGTCGATGAGTGGGAAACTGTCTGAAACCTGTGAAAAATTCCACTCCCAAAAAAATGCCGAAACTCGCCGTCGGGTTTTCGGGGGAAAAAATACAAATGGAGAATTTCGCCCCCAAACTCGCCATCGGGAGAACACTGGGGTTTGCGGGTTTGCAGAGACGCGACATCCTTGACGGCGTACACGTCTTTGGCATCGCCTTGCAGCTTATCATGACGTGTTTTCGCTGTCACGTAGCTCACTCGCGCCCCTGCTTTCTGCTTCGCCAGCTGCTCTTTGAGAGCCTTTGGCTTCGGAGTGGGTGACTCATCTGGGGTGGTGGTGGTAGTCTCGCCGCCCCTCGTTGATGTGCTGGGTGCCTTTTTCCCCGGTGCCCACCCCGTGTGGCCATGCATCATCCTAAACGATTCGTAATATCGCATAATATCGTATTTTATATCGTAATCGTATACGATATAATGCGATATAAAATACGATATGCACGATTCGTATTTCACCATTACGATTCGTACGTCATCCGTGACTAATCCTATTTCTTTATTTACTTCGTTACTTCCCTCCATCCCCACCACCGCCCCCCCTCTGCCTGGCAGCAGCTTTTTATGGTTCCGAACACTTCATCCCCCCACCCCCACCACTGACAGTGCCTACATTTTTTGGGGCGGAAGGGGAGAGAGGGATCCGCTCTCTGCGCATCTCTGTTATTTGCCCTGCATCGCAGCCCCACCCCCTGTTAACAGGTGCCTCGTATCCGCCTCCCCCCCCCCCCTCTCCCCCTGTCAGCCTTGCATCATTGAAGGATGTCGTGCCCCCCCTTCCCCCAACTTCTTCCTCCGGCTTTCGTTTGCTTGACGTGCCAAAAAAAACTGTTATTTTCACCCTCCTCCCCCCTGAGCCTCCCGTTCTGCAGTGGGGGTTTTTTGTATCCTCTGGTGCTGTCAGACGCCCCTGCTGGGCCCCTGCCGCCATGCCTGAGCGATGGGAAGGGGCGTTGGTCAGGCCGGTGTCTGAGCCACCACAGGACGAGTGAGTTGACCGCTCTCCCTCTTTGTTCGCTTATTTTACTGAGCCCCCCAGTGCTTCGTCTGGCAGGGGTGTGGGTGTCGGTGTGTGTGACTCGATTTCCGGGCAAGTGTGTGTGGGTCAGTGGTTGTTTTGGTAGGGGTGTCCTGTTCCTGCCATCTGTGCCGCTTTCTCCTCCCCCTCCTTCCCGGAATTCAAAACGGAAATAAAATTTGGTAAAGCGTCGGCAGAATTACTGCCGTCTTCCTACTATGATTTCACCCATCACCCAAAGGCCTCCCCCCCATCCCCCCCAAACTGAGTGTGAATCAAGTGATACGTGTTTCCTGTGGTAGATTTATATCCACCAACAATTTTATTGGAATTTGATTTGTTGTTTGAACACCCCCTTGTTTTTCCCCTCTAAATAGGGCGGCCGTGGCGCGGCCAGCCTCGCCATGTTCTGCCAAACAAAACCATTCAAAGTTATGATGCTTCAATTTTGTAACTGTTTGAAACGCCTTGTTGTCCCCCCCCCCCCCCCAGTATATTATCTCGCATTTTGATTTTACTGAACTGTTTTTTATTTTCACACATCTATCTATCTACCCCACCCCCACCAGCACACCCCCCGTCTCCCCCCCCCCCCACCCCTGCCCTACAATACAATCGGGGTGTCTGATTTTACCCCCCACACCCCCCCGCCCCCACCTCTTCCCCCCGCGCCCCCCCCCCCCCCCCGCCACTCCTCTTCTTGTCTATTAGTCTTAGCACACTGTTGTGATTACCGCCCTTCTCCTGCCCCCACCCCTCCCCCCCCTCCCCGCACACTCCACAGCTGGTGCAGTTCCCAGCTGGAGCAGGGGGGGGTGTGGCGATGTCGCGTAGGGTGTCGGGGATCGGTAGTGTTGCTGCCGGGTCTGTGAGGGGGGGGGGTGGAGTGGGGACGCAGCTCGGACGGTTGTGCTTGCACATGTGCCTGCTCAAAAGAAAAAGGTCAAAAAAATTCCGCAGGTTTCTGTGTCGGGGTGTGCCGCTGGATGCCGCTGTGTGTGTTGTGAAGGGGGATCCTGTAAACTATGGGGAGGGAGAGTTCAGCAAAGAGGGCTCATCTCGCTGTGTCTCCCCTTGGCACCCTCAAAGGGTGGAGAGGGGCGGGTGGAGGCCTCCCCCCGGGGTTGTGGTGGGTTTGTTGGTTTTGCCGCTGAATTGTTTTCTTTGCTGGGTTTGTTGGGAAAAAGCCGTCCTGTATATGTGTATGCGTTGTTCCCCAGACAATTTCTTCCCTCTCAGGACCCCACCTTATATTGGGGTGCTTTTCCCGCCCGATCGCCAGCACAGAGAAGAAGGAAGAAGAAGAAGAAGAAAAAACATACGGCATCAACCATCAACATGACACACCCACACAGAGGGGCAGGTAGCAAACGATGAGTGTTCCTGATTCAGTCAGCCAAATGAGAGATATGGTCTAGAGCTTCCTTGCCTGGAGCAGCTGGGGAACCAGCGGCACGCTGCCAAGGGGTTGTTGAGAGAGGAAAGAGAAGATACTCGAGGAAGCCTTTTGAGATGAGGAGGCATCCGGTGCATTTTTTTTCCTTCCCACCATTTTATTTTACTTTTTTTTCGGCTCAAACGTTGTTGTTTATGTGTTCAATCCGGACGTCTCTCCTTCTGTATTTGCCTCCTTTTTCTTTTCTCTCTCTCTCTCTCTCTCTCTCTCCACACCCCACCACCCCCTGTACCGCGCTTCGGGAGTTTCCCGGTTCAACATCTGGACAGTGCGCTGCCCTCAACAGGGGATGGGAGTGTGTGTGGGCGCTTGTTGCGGAGGGGGGGGTGGTGGTGGTGGGTGTCAAAGGCATGCTCTCTCTGATCGCATCAACAGAAGGATTATCCCCCTCCCCCCTCCCTGGTCGGCGGGCCCCCGAATTTTTCCGTTTTGAGTCGACAATTTGAACAACTCATCTCACCCCCTCCACCCCCCCCCCCCCGACCCCCCGCAGTGGAATGCAGACAAAGCATGCATTGAGATTCCGGACATCAAAGAAGGGGCGAGGGGGGAGGGTGGAGGGGGGGGTGATGTGGTGGTGTTACGGAGGCCTTTGGTGGCGGGGCGAGAAAAAAACGCCATAAAAAATGGGAGTTTTGGCGTCGGTTGAGGGCGAGACCCCATGATGTCTGGAGGACCCTCCCCTTCCCACCACCACCACCCACCGCCCCCCCCAACACCACCCTGTGGTGCTAGCATGCAGTGTTCGGATGGTGTCTCACATTGTGCCACTCTACTGTGGGGTGTTGTTAAACATCTCTCTCTAGTGACTCCACCGCATCCATGACATCCACCATCCACCCCACCAGTGTAGACACATCGCGGGTGGCGCGGTTGCAGGCAAAATGGTGATGAAATTAGTGCGATTCCTGATGAAGCTCAACGAGGAAACGGTGAAGCTCGAGCTGAAAAACGGGACTGTGGTTGATGGTATGGCACTGCATCCCCCGCCTTGGGGGCGGGGGGGGGGGGGGGGCGGGAGGGTGCCGTGTTCAAAACACGGGATCGCAGAGATTCACTCTCTCCCCCCCACCCGCCCCCCCCCCCCCCCCCCCACCTCCCTTGTCTTGACGACACATGCGACATCCATCACCCCCTCTCTCTCCCACTCGCAACAGGCACAATAGCCGGTGTGGACGTGTCGATGAACACCCACTTGAAGCGCGTGAAGGTGACGATGAAGGGCAAGGAGCCCGTGTCCATGGCAATGCTCTCGGTGCGGGGAAACAACATCCGGTATTTCATCCTCCCCGACAGCCTGAACCTGGACACCCTGGTATGCACACCCCCCGACCCCCCCTCCCCGTCGTCGATTGTGGCGCGGGGGGCTTTGCCGTGCGTCAGGCCCAACCTGTGTCAGTGCGGCATGACACGGGTCTGCAGGGAGGGGTGTGGGGGGGGTGGGGGTGGGCTTTGTCATCCCGGTAACTCACTGTGCACGGGACATCCACACCACACGCACACACACACCAATCCCACCCAACCAAACCACAGCTTGAAGGGGCGGCAATGAAGCCGAAGCCGATGGGGAAGAAGGCGCCCCGGACAGGCAAGGGGTTCAAGGGCAAGGGTGGGAAGGGCGGCAAGGGCGGGAAGGGCGGGAAAGGCAAGGGGAGATAAATAGACAAAAAAACAACCTGTCTATCTCTCCCTCTCCGCCTCCCACCCACCACCCATTCACGCTCTCCCATCTCTTCTCCCTTCTTCTTCAACTGTTCTCCCCTCTGCCTCCCTTTCGCCCCCCCCCCCCCTCCAGCCTTCATCAGGCTCTGCTGAGCAGCCCGCATACGCACACACAAGACGTGAGTGTGACCCCTCCCCACTATGGGGGGGGGGGCCACCCTCTGTGCAGGTGGTGGGTGGGGTGCAATGCGTTTGTGTGTTGTTTCGTCTGTCGGGGGCGAAATCAAAAAAGCCAATCTAACAAGCAGTTCAAGCTAGAGTGTGAGTGTGGAGGGGGTTGGGTGTCTGGGGGGACTGGGGGGGGGGGGGGTGGGGAGTGGGGCGAAACGAGAAGCGCGGTGAAGTGGAAGAAGGGGGGGGGGGTGGTGGTGGTGGTGGTGGGGGGGGGAATTTCTCTACCTCTCTCTGGGGCCTTTTGGCTGAGGGGTGATTCTTTTCTTTTTTGCCATCTGCCACCTGCCCCCATGCCGGTCTTTGGTCGGCACGGCGGCGGCAGTTCCTTTTAGTCCCAACCCCCCCCCCCCCCCCCCAACCCCACCACTTCTTCTCGATACGCCCCACACACACCCCACACCCCCATCCGCGAGGCAGTGCCTCGTCACTGCCGACCGACAGCATCGTGCATCGCAGCAAAAGAAAACGCAGAGCAGATATTGTGCCGTCTAAGCCGAGGCCATGAGGCCGCAGAGTTGGGAGTGGGGGGGGGGGGGGGGCGGGGCGGGGGGTGCTTTTGGTTGCGGCAGAAGACCAAAATTGGGCACAGACGGGCCAACACACGGCGCGAGAAAGAACCTTGAGAAGTTTGGGGGGGTGGTGGTGGTGGTGGTAGTGGGGGGTGATTTCCCCACACGCCGCCACCTGCACTGGCCCTCCCCCACCCCTCTGCTCTCCCCCCGCACCCTTGTTCAGTGAGATTCTGTAGTTCGCTGGTTTGTAGCAGGCATCATTTTGCGTTCTAATGTAGCATTTGGGGGGGGGGGGGTGGTGGTGGGAGGGTGGTTGTCGGCCCTGTGGTGTTTTTTTACGTTTTTTTTTTCACCACAGCAAAAAAGAAATCTGTGGGCACGCCGCTGCCGGTTTGCCTGCGTCACGGCAAGCTTCGGGTGTGGCGATCATACGATTTACCCCCTGGGCGTGTATACCGGAAACCCCGAGACGGCATCCCCCCGCCCACCCACCACCACCACCACCCCCCTGCGGGTTTTCTTGGTGACAATTCGCCAGCAACAGCACATCAACGCCCGCCTCACCCCCACCCCACCACCCCCGTCGCGATGCGGACATGGGGTCCTGAGGAAGAGGTCACTGCGACGGGTTTCCGCGATGCCTGCCTGCGGCCCAATCAGCTGGGGCTCGTGCAGGATGCGGTTGGGCGTGGCGGTGCGTGGCAGGTGCCCCTCCAGTGGGTTGGCCCCGACCCTGAGGGCGGTGCGGTGGACGTCGCAGCGCTGCGCGAGTTCGTCGCCAGCCGTGCTGCGGGGGGCACTGCGGCAGAGGCACTCGTCACCTTCTGCGACGAGGATGCAGAGACGGAGGACACGCGAGCCATGTCAGTGGATGCCTTCCTCGACTGCTTTGACCAGGGGCAGTCTGGCTGCTACCTGAAGGACTGGCACCTGCAGGAGCTCACCCGGGAGGGTGCCCCGTGGTATGGCGTGCCTGCCTTCCTCGGAGACGACTTCCTGAATGCATACATCGACGGTGGCGGGAAAGGGTTCGGTGCCGACAGCGACTACCGTTTTGTCTACCTTGGAACTGCCGGAACGTACACCCCGTTCCACACGGATGTGTTTGGGTCGTACAGCTGGTCGCTCAACCTCGCAGGGGTCAAGGAGTGGTGGTTTGTCCCGCCGGAGTCCATGCCGAGTCTCGGGCGCGAGCCCCCCCTGCACTGGATGAAGCCCTTCCGTCAGCAGCGCGGTGCAGGGGAGCGGCACGGCAGTGAGGAGTTTGTCCTGGAGTACCAGGGTAAGGAGGTGGCTGTGACGCGCTTCTTCCAGATGCCGGGGGAGCTGGTGTTCGTCCCGAGCGGGTGGGGGCACCAGGTGTGGAACCTCACGCCGTGCCTGTCTGTCAACCACAACTGGTGCAACGGGCACAACGTCGTGGCCATGACAGGGCTGCTCCTGAAGGAAGCTTCCTACCTGGACAGGCAGCTGCAGGACGTGAAGGACCTGCTGGAGGAACAGCAGAAGGAGTCGGGTGGCTACGCAGGCCACTGCGAGTGGCTGCTGCACAACGCAGCGAATTGGAATGTCAGTGCGTGGATTCGATTGTTGCGCTTTGCGGGGGAGCGCACCGACGACGAGGGTGCCGCAGCGGTGTTGCGGTGCCTCGAGCTGCTGTCCCCTCTGCCCTGGGGCACAGGCGAGCTGAGCGCCGCGCTAGCCAGCCTGCATGCGAGGGGCCTCCCGTCGTGAAGCTCGTCTCCCCGAGGCACGGTGCATCTGTGTTGGTCGCCGAACCCAGCCCTTGATCCCCTTTGCTCTCATCTTGATGTTTCTTTTTCACCGTACACACCTGGCGGACAGCTGCTGGTGAAGGCGGGGCCGAAGGCCACGGCAGATGTGCTTGCCGGGAAGAGTCACGTGTTGGTCTACTTTCAGTGCGCACTGGTGCCCGCCCTGTAAGCGTTTCACCCGCAGCTGGCAGAGTTCTACCGGAATCATGTTGACTCTCGCACAACACCATCCTCTCAGCACAGGGAAGACGGTCCCCAAGGGCCGCAAAATGATGAAGGCGCTCCTGCTCTGCTTGGTGCTGCTCCACGTAGCGCCGTTCGCCGCCGCTGACACTGTGCCGCTTCCAACGCCGCGAGCTGTTGCAGTCTTTCGCCCGCCGTCAAACGAGTACGTGAGCTACACGATTATGCTGCTGGACGACGTGCTCTACAGCGTCGACGATTCTCGGATGAACCTGATGGCGATCGACGTGGCGGGGGTCTGGAACGGCAAGGCTTCCTACAACACGACCGTGGTTCCGTACCCGACCGAGGTGTTCAACACGGGGACGTACGGGTGGGTCACCGACGGTGAAGTGGCGCATCCCGTGTTCCTCACGGGGTATGCGATCGACGTGCGGGAACGGATGGCACCCAAGTTTTACACTTCGCCTGACGCCGAGACGTACGACGCGCTGTGCCTGACAGAGCGGAACGGGACAAAGTACGCTGTGCGCCCGTACATGGGTGTCAACCACTCCGAGATCTGGTTCGTGGACGTGCGGGCGCCGACCGTGCCCGTGGGGTCGGTGTCTCTGGGGGGGACCGAGTTCGACCAGGGTTTTGCCTATCCGCGCTGCACGGAGGAGCTGCTGCTGGCGAGCCCTCTGATGGTGGACATCCGGGATGTCACAGCGCCGAAGTTGTTGGGGCTGCTGCCCGGCTCGACGTCGCCGAAGCAGACGATCGAGGATGTCGCGATCGATGCGAAGCGGAAGCTGCTGTTCACGTGGGTTGCGCCTGACTTGCTGACGTACAACATCTCGAACCCTTCGCGGCCTGTGCTGCTGTCGAAGTACGAGTTGAAGTATCTGAACATCACCTCCGTGCAGTGCGAGCAGAGCACGAGCGTTCCGGCAGCTGTTTCCGGGCAACGCGACAACGGCTACCATGTGCGCCTTGTCGACGACGTGGTTTACATGGCGAACAGGAGGGGCGTGATGATGGTGTCTGTCAAGTCGCCAACGCAGCCTGTGAACTTTGCAACAGCGTACTTCTCGGGGGGTGCGGGCTCGTTCCACGTGCACAAGGTCAACGGGACGGTGTACGGCGTGTACGCCGAGGTGCTCGGGCACGTGTGTGTCCTCGCGTTGCACAATGAGGGCGCGTAGGCGGGGCGAAGGAGTTGCCCTGCTGAGCTACACTGAACGACAGCGCGATTGGAGATTTTTTCCTTGTCTCCTTTGCTGTGTTCTTTGGGTTTCGGGTGCAGAATTTGCCGACGTCTGCATGCTCAGCCTTCCCTTGTTGAGTAAGTTCTTTGTCCTTGGCTGTGTTCTTCGGTTTGGTTTCGCAGAACTTGCAGACGTCTGCATGCTCAGCCCCCCCCCCCCCTTGTTGGGTGGACGAGACGTCTGGCAGGTGGGCCACAGCTGCTCCGGGCCTTCAGCTTTCGAGGTGTCCGGCCGTGCTGACCCACCTCGACCCTTCATAGCGCCGAGTTGGTTGCGCCACGTATGGAACAACTCAACAGCGACTCCTCACTCCCGTCGGTCTTCCCAGTGCACCGACTCTCACAACGATGTGCTCGCAGAGATGTACGAAGGGGTGCGGACTTCTGTCGACTGCCACACGATGGAGGAAAGACAAAATAACGTGAGGCGGAGGGGACAGGAAGGCAGGAAAGCTGCCAGCCACCAGCGCTTCTTTGTCGGTGGCGTCGGCAAGATTCCCCGTGGCCACGGAACACACAACGAAGCTCCGACACGAGGACTGAACCGATGCACCTCACGTGTGACTTGATCGGTCCGACCCTGTGCTGCACCCTGTCCCACTGCTCTTTGCATTTGCACTTTTTGTTTTGATTAGCGCGACATTGTCTGAGCGTTCTGCGTGTAGAGTTTCGGGGGTGACTGCAGCTCTCTGTGCGAGCGGGAACCCGCAGGCTCCAATGACGACGTGCTGATGTGCTTCCCTGCTGCATTCACGGCGTACTACGACACGATGCTTGTGCATTTGTTCGGATATTGTGGCCCCATATCACTTCAGACTGGGAGTGGTGTGCAAGAAGAGCGGGCGCACACGTCATCATTGTTGGTATTGCAGCTGTTGCACCGCCCCGTGACTCCGCCTCACCGCACCACCAGACACACATACCAAACATGTCTGTTCTATCAATGGAGGTGTTCCTGAAGGACAAGCTGTGTGGGGAGCAGTATGCGGTGCGCATCAGGGGGGGCGGCAGTCCGGTTCATCTCAAGGCAAACGCACTCGACCTGGTGCTCGGGTCGCCTCGGGGCGCGCTTCCCGAGGACGTGGAGCTATCGGTGGATGGGGAGGTGCTCGACGACAGTACGCCCCTGTGCGATGCCGCAGGTGTATCGCAGGGGTGCTGCATCGACGTGGCGCTCTCGGGTGCTCGCTTTGTTGAGATGTTGGAGAAGCACAAGCTGTCTGCTAAATCGTGGAACTCGCCTCGCTTTGACATCAACACCGTACCTGCCTGGGCACTGCGTCTGCGTGACGTGGCACTTGCGGTGGTGCAGTGTGAAAGCAAGGCGTTGCAGCACCTCGATGCGGCATTCCGCAATGACAAAGACATCGTGACCGCAGCGATGCGAAGGAGCACGTGCGCATTTGAATACGCCTCCGAAGATCTTCGTGCGGATGAGGACATTGTGCTGTTGGCAGCTACTGATTCCCTGATCCATGCATCGCCTACACTGCTCAGCAACAAACCTTTTGTCCTCACTCTTGTGCAGCGCGACGGCAATGCACTCCGGCATGTTGATGTAGCGCTGCAGGCCGACAGGGAGGTCGTCATGGCGGCAGTTGAACACAACGTCCTTGCACTCGAGTACGCATGCGAGTCCCTCCGCAATGACAGGCAGGTAGTGATGGCGGCAGGCGGTACCTTGTCGGCCTATATCATATCGGAGATGCCAGCCGATGCACTGCGCAACGACAAGGAGGTTGTTCTCCGTGCCCTCCGAACGGGCCTGCTGTCGGTTGTTTACTCCATTTCCGAAGCACTCCGCAACGACAGGGAGGTCATGCTGAATGCCGTGCGTCTGGTGGGAACCACCTTTATCCAGGCAGCTCCCGCACTGACCAACCTCAGGGAGTACGAATGCGAGGCCGTGTTATGGAACGGTGATGCGTTGTCGCAGGTTGGCATCCCGGTGTTGCCAACGGGCTCTTATGTGCCGGTACATTGTGACCGGGAGATTGTGCTCGCCGCAGTCGAGACCTTCCCCGATGCACTCGAACACGCCGACCCTTCCCTGCAGGGCGACAGGGAGGTCGTGCTCGCTGCGATGTCCAGCAGAGCGCCGTTGCCTCGATCCTCCGCACTGTTCTGTGCACCCCCACACATGCACAAGGACAAGGAGGTCGTGCTGGCAGGTGTGCGGCATGACCCAGAGGTGCTCGATGAAGCAGACGTCTCGCTTCGCACCAACAGAGACTTCGTGCTGCAGTGCGTCAAGCTGCAGGGACGTGCCTTGGGGTCCGCCGACCCGTCTGTATCCAGCGACAGGGGGGTTCAGCTTGCTGCGGTGGCACAGGACCCGAATGCCTTACAGTTCTGTGATGAGTCGATCCAGAGCAATAGAGATGTGGTCCTCGCAGCCGTGCGGAAGAACGGTGATGCTTTGGAGTATGCTTCAGAAAATCTGCGCAAAGATCGTGAGGTTGTGATTGCTGCTGCAACGTCAGCACAGCGGGTACCGACAGCTGTTCGCACGATCTTCCACAAGGACGAGGAGGTGGTGCTCGCAGCCACACACACTGACGGGCATGCTCTTTACTACGCCGATCGTTTATTCCGCAGCAACAGAGACTTCATGCTCGCAGCCGTACGCAAGTGCGGGTGCGCTATTCACTACGCCAGTGCTTCACTGTGCCGTGATAAGGAGCTCCAACTGGCGGCCGTCTTGCAGGACGGGAGGGCGCTGAGGTACGCTGACCCTTCACTGCGAAGCGACAGATCAGTTGTGCTTCAAGCGGCTCGTGCACATGGCGGTGCACTGCAGTTCGTCGATCCTGTGTTCCATGGTGACGAGGAGGTGGTGCTTGCAGCCGTGACGAGTTGCGGCAGTGCGCTGCGCTTCGCCGACCACACACTGTGGAACAAGCGTGCGGTGGTGCTGGCGGCTGTCCGCCAGGAGGGATGTGCCCTGAAGTACGCACCCACAGCGCTGTGCTGCGACAAGGAGGTGGTGCTGGCGGCTGTGTGCGCCGACACAGCCGCCTTCGCCCACGCGTCTGCCCCGCTGCGCCGCGACAGCGATGTCGTTGCTGCCGCCTTCCCTGAGCTGCTTCGCAAGAAGAAGAAACGCCGCTGCCATGCCCCACCCTCTCGTCGCTAGAGACAACAGCCCTGCCACCTTGTTGTCTAGTGCAGGGATCCGACATGCTGTTCCCGTGAGCACCTCCATCGTTGTATCAAAGCCAATCTCCTTGCACACGACCGCGCGGCCTGCCTGGATGCAGCCACGGTCTGCCTCCCACACTATTTTCAGCAGTCCCTGGTTTGTTGTTGCGGGTCACAGGCAAGTTTCTTTGCGTTTCCTGTCCTCTCGTGGGTGATGGGTTCTCGGCAGCAATGGAGATGCTACCTACCTGCATAAACAAGTCACAGAAGCAGTGCCCCGGCCTCTCCGGCTCTCCCTCCTCACAGCGTATTGTCTGCCGTCGCATTGATGTAGTGATCGCTATAGTGTTGTTTGTTGTCTGCTGCTCCTGGTGGGTCGAGCCATCGACCCCCCACACAGAATACGTGCCCATGGTTCTGCCCATGGGCCTTCGCTCTGTGCCACTGTGTGTCAAACTGTGTCACTTTGCAGCAGTGTTGGGAGGTGGCTCACTTATCTCACGTCGCGACACTTCTGAGCGAAGACCCCCACATTCCGCACCTCGACAGGGACATACACGTTGCCAGTGCTGTGAAGCATAGGCGGCACGGCACGGCAGGCCGGCATCCGGTGTCGGCGGGATGCCGAAGAAGGGCAAGTCGAAGAAGGGGGGCGATGAGGTCGTGCAGGGCGGCGGCCCCCTCCTGGAGATGCGTCTGGCATGGGACGCCTTGCTGAAGGCGCGGCAGATGCGGAACTTCTTCCAGCTGGAAGGGGCAAAGGTGAACGGGTTCTGGGAGATCACAAAGAAGGAGCTCGACTCGACACATGCCGCGCTGCGGAATAAGGAGCGGGAGCGGGAGGAGATGAAGGAGCGCCACCAGGTGGAGATGAAGGTCTACAAGCAGAAGGTGAGGCATCTGCTGTACGAGCACAAGGTGCAGGTGGCACAGCTCAAGACCGAAGCGGAGAGAGCGCTGAAGAACAAGCTGGAGGAGCACATCGGGAAGGAGGGCGACCACAAGCGGGATCGTCGGCACCAGCTAAAAGAGAAGAAGGCACAGGAGCTGGAGCACAAGGACCAGGTGCATCGCATGAAGCTCAATACCTTCAAAGAGCTGACAATCCTGAACCAAAACTACGAACGCCAGATGAAGGAGATCCAGGCCAAGTACGAGAAGAAGATAAAGGGCGTGCGTGAGGAAATGGAGTTGCGAAGAAAGACGGAGATTGACGACATCGAGCGGCGGAAGACAGACCATGTGAAGGAGCTTATGGCCGAACACGACAGGGCGTTCCAGGACATTCGTGACTACTACAACGACATCACGTCCAACAACCTGGAGAACATCAAGTCGTTGAAGGAAACCGTCAACCAGATGAAGAAGAGCGAGGCGTACCAAGAGAAGGTCATGTTCGAGATTGCGCAAGAGAACAAGCGCCTGACGGAGCCCCTCGCTAAGGCGCTGAAGGAGGTGAACCTGCTGAAGCATGAGCTGCAGGACTACGAGAATGACAAAACCTCTCTGCGCACAGCGAAACAGTCGCTGTTGCAGCTTGAACAGAAGGTCAAGACGCTCTCCTGGGAGCACGAGGTGCTCAACCAGCGCTACGACAAGCTGAAGGAGGAGAAGGATGTCATCTTCAACAAGTATCAGCAGATGATGAACGAGATCCAGCAGAAGGCTGTGTTCAAGGGCGTGGTCTTGCACAAGAACCTTGAGGTCCTCTCTGCGCAGCTTGAAAAGAAGGACGCTCAGCTCGGCGAAGTGCTGAAGGCAGCAGTTTCCGACACACAGACACAGCAGGTATGCCGTGCCTCGTGCCGCACTGCCGCCGCACCACCACCACACCACACCAGGGCGTGGAGCGCAAGCTCGAGGACATGCTGGAGGCAAAGAATGCCACCATCGAGGAGCTCCAGCAGCAGCTCTCGCTTGTGACACAGCAGGTATGCAGCAGCACATGCCCTGCCCACCCACCCTCCACACCCCACAGCATGACGACGTCGTGTCTGCGTATGAGGAGTACCTGCGGCAGAACGGGGTGCCTGGCCTCCAATAACAACGGTGTACGGGGTTCTTTTGTTTTCACAAAAAAGCCAGTCGCTTGCCCTTCCTGTCCGTGACCGTACCGCTGATAGCCTAGACCTACGAAGTCCAGCCAGACGCCCAGTCAGGGACGAGCCCACCCATTATACTCTCTTCTTCCTCTTGCAGCCTCCCGCCACCTCCTTTGTCCTCCATCCCCATGCCCCACTCCAGCAGGTTCCAGGTTCACAATGTCCGGAGGTCTGGTGGCGATGCTCGCCGCAGCGATGGCGTCTGTGGATGCGAAGCCCGAAACGCTGAGCGAGCTTCTGCCACACCTGTTCCTGCCACGCTCACTGGCAGAGGCAGGCGACGTGGCCCACGTCGTGACGTACTTCGCCAACGCACACTACTACCAGTGCTTCTCGGCTGCGCTGTGCCTTTTCGCTGTGATGCAGACCTTCAACATCCCGGGGTGCATTTTCCTCAACGTGGTGATGGGGTGTGTCTTTGGCTACAAGGAAGGGATGGCGGTGGGTGTGCTCTCGGGCACTGTGGGCGCCATGCTGGCCTACCTCGTGTCGCGCACCTTCCTCGAAGGCTTCGTGGCGCGCGTGGTGAGCTGGACCCGCATGGAGGAGCGCAAGGAGTGGTTCCGCAAGCAGGTGCAGGACAACGACCGGACGGAGCTGGTGCTGTTCCTCATGTTCCTCCGCATCTCCCCCATGCTGCCCAACTGGTTCATCAACCTCGTGTCGCCCCACGTCGACGTGCCTTTCCCACACCTCCTTGTTGCGACCTTCTTCGGGATTGCGCCGCAGACCTTCCTTGCTGTGCACGCAGGCGTGATGCTCCGGGAGCTGGTCGAGACAGGCACGACAACACCCATCGGGCCGCGTGAGTGGCTCCTCCTCCTGTTCCTCAGCGGGTTCGCCCTGCTGCCTGTGCTGCTGAAGCGGCTGCTGAAGAAGGACGCCAAGGAGAAGGACGAATGACCAGGCGAGGTTGTGGAGGCGGAGAGATGCAGATCACCAAGTTTCTAACCTTCGCGGCGCTGTACCCCTCCACAGCGCTGTTGCCTAACCCCCGCGTGTATCGTCTCCCCATGCAGCGCCGCTGCATTTGTGTTGGGCCTGCAGTCGGCACATCGTTCGCGGCGCACCCCGCGAAGATCGTGTGACACGCTTGCCCCTGTTACCCAGGTGCCCTCTCTGGCCTTCTCCTGGCGAGCATTGTACACTCGGCGTGCGGTACCACCGCACCACCCCTTTGCGTGGGGGGAACCCTTTCCTCCCCCACAGCCCGCCCGTTCTCTGTGCCGGCACCCCCGGATGACACAACACACGCCACAGCAGTGGGCTTCTTCAGGGCGCTGCCCCTTCGTTGTCTCTTTGAGCCGCTCTCTGCCCCCCCCTAGTCCGCCCCACCACCCACCCTCGCCAGGCACACAATGGACCTCCTCCGCCTGGGGGAACACTGTGGCGACGCGGAAGTCGCAGCCGTGCTGGAGAGGGACGGGCGGGGATGGATCGGCAACATCCTCACCGTTGCCCCTGCGCTGCTGGGTGACGGGCACGACGCCTCGAGCCTGCCCCTTCCCTGCGACGTGGCTGCGGAGTTTGCAGGCTGCGTCCTGCGTGAGGTGGGGCGGGGCGCGCAGCACATCTCTGTCGTTGCAGACGGGCAGCACCAGAGTGGCAAGACGGCCTTCCTCCGCCTGGTGCTGCACAGCATCCGCGAGCGGTGTGCCCCGTCCTGCCCCGAGGAGAAGCTGCTCCACAAGCGCCTCCGCAACGTGGCGCAGCTGCTGAAGTTTTTCACCGAGACTGCCGACGGCTCCACCGCCTGCCTGAGCGCGCTGACCCTGCAGCTCAGGCCCTCCCCGGCAGGCAGGGGCCTTGCCCTCTGCGGTGCCCGCCTGCGCCTGGCTGCGTTCTGTGCAGACCTGCAGGGCATCAAGCCCTTCCGCGAGCACGCCGACCAGGAGGAGGCTGACGGGTGCCTCAAGCGCCTCGGCGTGTCGGATGCGGATCGCCGCATGCTGTGGAAGGCTCTCGGGGCGCTGCGGCATCTGGCGACAGACACCGGGCCCTCGCTGCCCGTCGACGAGGTGTGTGCCTCGCTGGGCCTGGATGAGTTTGCCGTGATGGAGGGGCGGATCCCGATCGACACGAGTGCCGCCCTGCAGCAAGCTGTCTACTGCTCGGTGCTGCAGAAGGTTGCAGAGTGGGCGACAGAGTCGCTCTCGTGTCGGGGTGGGGTTGCCCCCACAGAGGTGACGGTGATCGACCCGCCTTCGTCGCCGTGCCATTTGCATGACGCTGTGGGTCGGATGCTGAAGTCGCACTTCGTCAGCACCGTGTTCGAGAAGGAGGTGTTCGAGGCCCTTGCTGACGGCGTGCGGTGCCCGAAGATCCAGCCACCCTGCCAGCTCCCCGACACGCAGGACGCACCCAACCTGCTGCTGCACACGCCGCGGTGTCTCGCTGGGTGGGAGTCGGCACACCCGCTGCTGGGATCGCTCACGCTGCCCACGGCACACCTCTACGACATCATGCAGGGCTTCTCGGGGGCGTGTTTCTACGTCAAGTGCCTGCGGGGGGGCAAGCTGCCGCAGGACGTCTCGCTGCTTGAGATCCCACGCATCGTGCGGAGGCTGGCGACGCTGCTGCCGGCACGGATGCCTGTCGACGCCTTCCAGGCACGGTACGGCCGGCATACGCTGGAGTGCATGCAGCGCAGCCCGCTCCCCGGGGAGTGGCATGTGGGCAAGGCGAAGGTGTGGATGTCGAAGCGCACCCTGTCGAGTATCGAGCGTGGCTACCTCATGCTGATGGGGAGCGTGGCGGTTGCCGGCGCCATCGCTTCCTGCGCCGTGGAACAGATGGCAGAAACACGCAGCGAGACTGTGTCCCCGACCAACACGGAGATCCCAGCCGATCCGTACGACGACATGGACGAAGGGGGGCTGGTGCCCCCTGCCCCCAGTGGCGCCTCCCCATCAGTCCTGTCACAGGTCCAGCAGACGAGCGACGCTGCATTCACTCGCGACCAGCGTGGGGGGTACGCAGAGTGGAACGCATTCCACAGGCGGGCCTCAGCGACGGAAGTGTTTGAGCAGGCACGAGCAGCTTTCCAGCGGAGGCAGGCTGTGTCGAAGGCGCTCAGGAATAAGGAGAACGATTTTGCACAGAAGAAAGCGAAGTACACTGCTGGGCGGGACCGCCACGTGGCGTCCCCCGTGTGCGACAAGAACGGGCAGCCGTCAGGCTCCTCCGACACCCCGTGCTCGAGCTCGCGCATGATCGTGCCCTCGATTGTGGCTCTACAGGAGCGGCGCAATCACCGCTTTTGATGCTCACCGGTGCCACGAATGGCTTGCTTGTGCCTTCTTGCCCTTGTGTGATTGCCGTAGAACAGTAGACGTGCGAGCCTGAAGCCCGCTTTAGCCTGTTACCCCCTCCCCTCAACCCGCTGCCCTTGGAGGAACCCCACCCGGATTGCAGGGATCTTCCCCTCGGCATTTTGCAGTCGCACGGGCATGTTTTGCCAGCCCTTGCCCTTGCACACCCACAGACCCAGCACCCACACACCCTGCAGACTCGCAGTCGACACAACTTAGAAAAGATGGCCCTCCGCCCCACCCTGTCGAAGAAGCGCAAGTTCGTCGCCGATGGTGTCTTCTACTGCGAGCTGAATGAGATGCTCCGCCGTGAGCTGGCCGAGGACGGTTTCTCTGGCGTTGAGGTATGTCGCCCGCCTGTGCCTGCCCTGCCCACACACCCTCCCTCTATCCCTGTCAGGTGCGCGTGACCCCCCAGCGCACGGAGATCATCATCCAGGCCACGCGCTCCAAGGATGTGCTCGGTGAGGGTGGCCGCCGCATCCGCGAGCTGACGTCTGTGGTGCAGAAGCGTTTTGCTTTCCCCGAGGGCGGCGTGGAGCTGTACGCTGAGCGCGTGGCGAACCGTGGTCTGTCCGCCATCGCCCAGGCGGAGTCGCTGCGCTACAAGCTGGTGGGCGGTCTGCCCGTGCGTCGCGCGTGCTACGGTGTGATGAAGTTCGTGATGGAGAGCAACGCCAAGGGTGTGGAGCTGATCATCGCGGGTAAGGTGCGTGGGCAGCGTGCGAAGGCGATGAAGTTCAAGGACGGGTACATGAAGTTCTCTGGTGACGTCCCCGCGCTGTTCGTGTCCCAGTGCATCCGTCACGTGTACATGCGCCAGGGGACCCTCGGTCTGAAGGTGAAGATCATGCTTGACTGGGACCCTGAGGGCAAGAAGGGCCCGACGAAGCCGCAGCCCGACGTTGTGACGATCCACCCGCCCAAGGACAACTGAAGTTGTTGCGGATAACAGTATGTGTCGGAGTCTCGAGTGAAAGTATAGGCCATCAAGAAGAACACCCGCAAGCGGGTGCACAGCGGCTCGGATTCGAGCGCAGGGGGTGCAGTCGTTCGAACGAGAGACAGGGCGAGATGTAAGTCAGTCAGGCGGTCTCCTCCATCCGACATCGAAACGCAGCGACAGATCGGAAGATCCCCCCACCCCACCCCACCCCACCCCCCCGCGCACACCCCCACCCCCTGCCTCCCCTGCCCCCTCCGGTTATTTGCCTTTTGCAGGATTTCCCCCCGAGCTTCGGAGGTGACAGGCCGAAGTCCTAGAGGGCCCTTGGGGTCCGCCTTCCAACAAAACAATTTTGGCCTGGCAAATCGTGTCAGGTTTGCCACGATTTGCTTGCACTTCACTTGCACTTCACGAGACTGTGACGAGCCCAGAGACAGGCCATTCTACTCAAACCGAATCATCACCTGCCCGACGAAAAACCACACCGTGCCTACATACACCACCCAACAGGCCTGCCAACCTGCCTTGCGCAGGTAGCATGCTGAACCCCACCGCCAATGTGCTGCCTGCGAGCTACTCTGTGTTCTCGATCGTTCTCAAATATGTCTTCTCGCGCGCAGCCCTCTTCTTAGCGGTGCGGTGTCTGGTGAACGCAGCCGACTCACACTACCCAGGCGCGCTGCGCATGCAGCTGTGGTCCACCATTGCATACCGGTCCTTCCTCGTCCAGTTTTACTCCTCCAGTTTCTACAGGAACCTGCTGAGGTATGTGCAGCAGAGTCTGCCTCGCTCTGTGTGCATCCATCCCGTGGCTCACTGCCCCCACCCACCACCCCACCCCCAGGTTCGTTGCCGTCGACCCTGCAGCGACGGTTGTCAGCACCACAGTCGCAGGCCTGGCCCTCGGCTTCAACAAGGTGCGCCTCGCCACCGGAAGCCGGAGACTGTGCGAACTGTCAACGTATGCAGCACACCCCTCACTTGTGCACCTCACAGTCGCCATGCCTCGTCACCCCAACCTCCGCAACCCACCCTCCACGCCCCTCCAGGTGGACGACCTTAGTGAGCATCGGGGACTTCACTCTGTTGCCTGAATTGGTGCTCAAAGCGGCGTGTGTCCCTGGGGAGGACCTATGCATCGAGCAGGTTCGCCTGGTGCGCCGCAGCATGACCACGTGGCAGGTATGTCCAGGCAGAGGCCTGCCGGACAGCAGGGGCAAGGTTGGGGGGAAGGCCCCCACTGATCTGGTAATAAGACAGTTTGGCACATCGAAGGGCCTGCCTTCCCCTCACACACTCACACTCACACACAGGTGGTGGAGGAGGCGATGATCAACTCGGCGGTGCAGGCCATGCGCGACGGGCTTATCTCGTTTGTGGAGGGGGATTCCTTGTGCCGACAGCACGACGGGTTCGCCCTCAGACACCCCAGGTGCTGGCTGGGCCTCGGATTGCGGTTGGTGGACACCCTGGTGGTGCCGCCGGTGGGCCTCGCCATCGGGGCGAGCGTTGCTGACAGGCTGCGCAGCTTGTTCCCCCGCCACGCCGACGAAGGCAGCGGCATCCGCTACGACGTGGCACACGCAGCGCTCTTCGTCTTCCGCAACGCGTGGCTAGCCGCGCGGGTATCTTTCCTGCCCCGCCTGCTAGCGCGGTGGTACCCCCATCTGACCGAGGTATGTCGGCATGCCAGCAGGCGTCGCAAACACCACCGCCTCTACAGCAGGTGGCTGACCGCATCACCCTGCCCCTGGAGTTGGAGAAGATGGAGCAGATGTCGCGTGTGCTGTTTGAGGGGAAGGCCCCCCAAGAGCTGGCCCTTATGCGCGAAGACCTGACGAGGGTGGCGAACGGAGACGCATCGTCTTCTTCGATGATTCTCGCCTTTCACAGGCGGACAGCGAAGCGGTCGCAGGCGGCAGATATTCTGAAGGTATGTGTGGTGTGCCCCTGTCTGCCAGGTGTTTGCTACCACGCTCCTCTCGCCCTGCAGTGCCTCGACCGCTACGAGCAGCAGCAGAAGGGGATCCTCAACTGGATCCACTCAAACAGCCGGGTGGTGCCGCCCGGCCACCTCCCCAAGGGCGTGGACCAGTGCTGCATCTGCCTGTGCGATTTCTCAGAGACGATAACTGTGCGCCAGCTGTCGTGCAACCACTGCTTCTGTGGCTCATGCATCGAGCAGTGGCTGCTGAAGGAGGACACCTGCCCCTTATGCAAGAGTCAGGCGCTCCAGTCACGGCCGTGGTCGCATGTTCTCGCAGTATCCGTATGTCCGCCTGCTGTGTGCCTCGGTCCACATTCCACACCACAGGTGCTGAACGTCGCGCAGTGTTTCCTATCCATTGCCCTCCCTCTGTACGATACGGACTATCTCGAAGTGGGTGTGACGCAGCTGTGGCAGCGTCTCACGTCTTGAGCCCTCGAGATCCTGTGCAAAAAAGCGGCGGCGGGGGGGTGTGGCGGTTATGTCTGCCAGAGGCGCGGTTTATTCGAAAGAGAACCGAGCTTCTGGCCGGCCACCAGTCACGCCACCATGCCCCCCCGTCCCACTTCTATCTCACACTGTGCCCTAACCAACCTTGGGAAAGCCTTTTTAGAGGCTCCGCCCCGCCGTTCTTTCCCTTTGCTGCATCTTGGTGTGACTGCTGTAAGGAAGCGACCCACACATACCTCCCTCGACCCTTGGCTGTGGAGCTTCTGTGCAGTTGCGTTGGCTTGTGTTGACTTGTGTTCCTCGTTTGGCCCCACCACACCCACAGGAGCCGCCGCCACGATGCTTCCCGGGGGCGGCGGCAAAGGCGGGCGGGGTGGGTACCTTGGGGGGCAGCGTGTCATGGGCGGGCACCTGCCGATGATGCAGCAGGGCATGGGGATGCACGGCCAGCCCATCGTGCAGCAGCTTGGCCTC
Organism: Rhynchopus euleeides; assembly: GCA_963210315.1. Lineage (NCBI taxonomy): Eukaryota > Euglenozoa > Diplonemea > Diplonemida > Diplonemidae > Rhynchopus > Rhynchopus euleeides. The sequence goes on along the minus strand of OY723321.1, from coordinate 44,445 downwards.
GGTGGCTACGGGGTCCACCAGCAGCAGCAGCTGCAACACAACCTGGCGCAGCAGCTCCAGATGCAAGAGCACCACATGCAGCAGCAGCAGCAGTTCCGGCACCACCACCACCACCACCAGGGCCAGCACCATCACCCGCACCACCAGCAGCAGCACCACCACCACCACCACCACCGGCAGCAGCACCACCATAACCACCACCACCACGGGCACAAGCAGCGTGTGGTGCACGAGTCCAAAGAGGCGCGGCAGAAGCAGACTCCGACACCAGGCCAGACCACCCCGTCGCCTCCGCCCGCCGCCTCGACACCCACCCCGCAGGTCGCCGAGGCATCCACCCCTGTGCCTGCACAGCAGACGGAGCTGCTGCGGGAGGAGGAGAAGGTTAACATCTCAGAGATGGACGTCATCAACCCGCTGCCTGTCGCGCGGGCCGCCTGCTTCGCGAAGAAGCACCCGCTGCTCCTGACAGGGGACAGCGACGGGACGCTGTGTATCCTGAAGACCGACAGCACCAGCAAGGACGCTTGCCTTGTGCACTGTGCTGGGAGCATCAACGACATTATCTGCACTGATGATGTTGTTGTCGTTGCCTGCTCTGCCCTGCGCCTCTACGACACTGCGGCCCTCAGCAGCGCTGTGGATGAATCGCTTGCTGCTGCTGGTGATGCCGAATCATCTGAGAAATCCGAGAAGCACGTCCTCGAGGTCCAGCCGGCATTTTCCATTGCACTCCCGGACAAAGACAGCATTGCCGTCTCGCTGCAGCTGCAGGGCGATGACGTCGTTGTTGGCGACTCGACAGGGCAGGTGTGGAAGTACCGCCTCTCGAAGGTGGAGGGTGCATCAACCCTGGCTCTGTGCGAAGGCCCGTACCCGCTGCACCGTAATAACGTGACTGGCATCGTGTTCGACAGCACGCGCATGATCACCGCGTCGCACGATGGGACAGTGTTGTTCACCACACTGAAGGTATGACTGGTGCTCCCTTTGCATTGCATCCGATCCACGACCCACAGGGAGACGACTCGACCTGCCTGCAGCTCACACCGTGCTTGCTGGAGCAAACCTGTGGTGAGCGCGGGAGGAAGCGTACTGCTTCTGGTGCAGTGAAGCAGAGTGCAGGCATCGTCGCTTGTGGTATGCGGGTGTGCCTTTGTCACTGCCGACACCGACACCCCTCACAGCCGTGAACTGCATCGACGTGGATTCTGATGGTCTGTGGCTCGCCGTTGGAGGCGAAGTGCCCTACGTCAGCATCCTGTGCCTGACCACCGGCAAGGTGCGGAGAGTGATCCCCCTGCCGCACCATGACTGGAAGGTCAAGAGCGTAAAGTTTGTCAAGGCGGAGCTTGCCGTCGGAGTCGACGACAGCTATGTCTTGACGTACTCACTTGGAGGCAAGCTCCTGTCCGTGCGCCAGTGCACGAGTGACACTGTCAGCGCAGTCGCTGTTTCCCCGACGCACGGCACTTGGGCTGTGACCGGAAAGAACACTAACGTGGAACTGTACCCTTGACACTAGCCAAGCCACGCCGGATTTGAAACGCCTGAACAGTAAAAAAAAGTGAAGCAGGACGGTAGCCACACTCGTTCCACAATACTCCCCAGCAGCATGCACCACGACACCACACCACAGGGGGCTGATGCCCGCCGTCGCCCTAGCGGCGCGACGGAGTAACGAGTGCCGCTTTGGAGATGAAGGTTTCGTCGAGATGCTCCTCTGTGAAGGGGACGGTGATGTGCTGCGTGCCGCCCTTTCACAGGCTCTGTGCCTGAAGGGTTCCCGAACGAAGCAGCACGCGAGCGTTGCGTTGCTGAACCTGTACCAGAGACATCTGCGTACAATAGCGTCTCTCAGCCTGAGTAACCCGGTGGCTGTCAAGTTGCTGCAGCTTTTGCACGCCGTGACGAACCGAGTAACTGCTGATGTACCCTTCCACGAAGCTCGCGAATCCGCTGTCAGCGTTCTTCGCCGTGGGCTTGCAAAAGTGTCGCGGGAATGCTCATTGTGCGATCATGACGCATGCGTGGTGGTGGACCACTGCAAGTCGCAGATCTTTGTCCCAGCGAAGCTCCTCCGCTTCTGCGTGCTCCGCGACTCTGCAGTCAGCACCCACTCGCAGCGCGCAGTCCTCCAACAGCCGCCTGTGCCGCTCCCCCTCGAGGAGGCAGAGACGCTCGAGGATCTTGAGAAGCGGGGCACCGAGGAGCTGGTGCACCTGGAGGAGATGCACCGTGACACCATCGCGTGCGAAGGCGAGCTGTTGGCGGAACACCTCAACGCGGCCTGCGGCCTGCTGCAGGGGTCAGGTGCGACTTTCGACGACCTGGCCACAACTTTCCAGGATGTGCGCAAGACACTGTGCGAGGCCGACTATGCCGCCGTCATGAAGTCCCTCTCGTACACCATCAAGAAGGAGATGCAGCCAGGCGACGAGATTGTGCTGCGAATGGAAAAGCTAGAGGAGGCCCTCAATACTCTGATTGCGAAGAAGTAGCTTCGGCTGCTGCCTGTTTACACGCCAGCCCGTGTGGAGTGCGCCTTGTCAGGCGCCTCACAAAGTCTTCTGATGGTCATGAGTCCAGGTGTCGCTTCTATTGTTTTGGTCTACTCATCTCCTCTTCCCATGATCTCTGTCGCTAGTGCCTTGCAACACACGCCCGCCAGCAGGTGGTTGGATGAAGCATGAAAAAAGTCGCACCCAGGAGGGTGCGATTGATGTCGTGTCAGTCTGCGGTGCTCTGGATGTGTGTGCCGTAGCGTCGGGCGAACAGGTGACAGTGTACCGCATGCAGCTCAGCAAAGTGGTGGTCACCAACGTGGGTGCTCCTGTGTTGGGCATGTGCTGGGGGCCCAACGGGCGTATCCTGTGCTGCGGGACACAGCGCGGGCTGCGGTTGGTGAATATCGAGGACGGCACAATCGTCGGAGACCTTTGGGAAGAGGAAGTTACCTCGGTGTCCTGGGTGTCTTCGACCTGCGGCACGGCGTCTGTAAAGGACGCTTCGGTGTACCCATCGTGCCCGGAGCGTGCGTTCAGCTCAATTGAGAGCACATTTCAACCACCTCTCACACCCTTCCATCTGACGAATACCGACCCCGAGTACGAGGCTCTGCGGTTGCGGCACAACGTTTTGGAGTCCGCCTCTGCTGCATACGGGAAGGACAACCTGCACTTTGTCATCGCGTCGGTCAGAGATAGTGAAGGCCACTCCATCCGGGTCGTTCCATTCGGCGTGACGGAGATGCTGCGTGTGACGGTGCCGTGCCGACCTCTGCTGCTGACTGCCATCGGGGGGACGAAGTCTATTGCAGGCGTGGCCACAGGGGAAGGCGAGGGGCCTCACATCGTGGGGTTCGACTTGAAGACACATCAGACACTCCAACAGATGTCCAAGGCTGCGCTGTACCTCGCCATGCTGTCCGAGGCCTCCTCAGCGCTGACAGCCACAGCCAAGGAGCTGCAGAGCCGTGCAGCAGCAGCGGAAAAAGACTTTGTCCGCGTGCTCGACGCGCTGCCTTCCCCCGTCACACTCTTTGTGAAGGGCCCCACCTCGCAGGAGCACAAGGCGTTTCTTGCAGCAGACGGCGATATGAAGTCCCTCCACAAATCGGCATCGCCACTGCACAGTGCGCTGACGGACATTGCGAACATTGCCAGCCTTCAGATCATGGGCTCGTGTGAATACCTCAGCGGGGTCATGGAGTACTTCCGACACGACCTGAGCCAACCCGGGCCTGATGTCTCCTTATTGGTCGAGCAGGCACGCCAGCTCCGTGTGAAATGCAGGGCTGTGCTCGAGGCGGCGAGCGCTTCACAGGTCAGCACCGCGCAGCTGTTTGGGTGGCTCAGCGAGATGAGCCTCTACACCGCACGCAGGCGCGACGGGATGACAGGCCACCACACCGACCAGGGGGAGGAGCCCACCTACGACAAGAGCCACGTGGTCGCACTCCTCGAGAGAGGCGGGTCCCCCGGGCAGCACGTGTCGCACTGCAGCAGGGCGCTTGCAGAGTTCCACACCCACCTCACCGTGTTCCAGGCGACCCTCACCCGTGTGGCAGACAGTGTGCGCTGTGCCAGCTCACGTGGCATCCTCCGCAGCGTGCATCCGATCTCCTCGCTGCCGGGCGATGCGACAGGGCCTCTGGAGGAGGCGCGTACCCTTGTCTCGGCCTCGTATGCCGTCACCTCCGTCTCTCTCTCAAAGCCCTGCCTGAGGCTCTTCGCAGCTGCCGGAAGGGAGGCGCAGTCAGTCAATCTCCTCGTGCTGAAGGACAAGGGGGACAAGTGTGACTCAAGGTGGGTCATGAAGTCGGCAACGTTCCCCTGTGGGAAATGCTTCAACCTGGCGTTCTATGTGGATGCCGCTGAGAGCGATGTGCGCTTGCTTGCGCTTTGCGTGGTGGACGACCAGGTGTGCCTGACATCCCACGCGCTGATCTCCGATGGTGCCTTCGTGGAGGGTGTCCTCGAAGGGCAGCTCGCTGAGCCCGCTTCTGTGCCAGTGGAAGTCCCCGACACCCAGGTGGTGCAGTCGCGCCTCAGCTGCAGCCCGAAGGGCCTCGCTTGCCTCAGTGTGACCACGGCACAGGGGCACACCGTGCTTGCGGAGTTCCTCATGGATGACGATGACGAGGAGGAAGGTGAAGATGACGAGGGGGACGAGTAGATCTGGCATTCCGAGTAGATTATTGTTCAACGCAACAGTGCAGCCAGGAGAAGGCCCGCCGCCCATACCTCCCCTTGAGCTGGATACTGTGTGGTATCTTTGCTAGCACCGTGCCTTCCTGAGCCAACTCGTCCACTCCCCACCACCCCCAGCCATTTACACATGACCAGCCGTACATGGGCTGATGTTATCGCCCGCGAAAACAAGTTCTATGAGACGGCCCCGGAGGTAGTCAACGTTCACATCCTGCCCACAGGGGAACGGACATATTTGAATATCGCCAGTGACACAACAGGGGGAAGTATTGTTGAGACGTGGCCCGTCCAATGGGACGAGGGCGTAAAGAGGCGTCCGAAGAGGACGACAGACGAACATGGCGCCATGCAGCAGCACTTCAACCTATTCCGCGCTGCACCTCCTGAGCCACCACCTGCACACGCCCGGACGCAAGCAAGGCGGGAGCGGCATGCCTCTGAGATGCAGCACCTCAATCTCTTCGACAAGGACAAGGACTTAACGCAGGCCGACACGCATCGCTCGACGTGTCTGCGCCCCCTCAACAAGATCTGGGGCGACGACGAGGGGCCACGCAAGGTCAAGCGGCCTGTCATCTCGCGACGTCGACCCCGGCATGCCCTGAGCTCCTGGTGGCAAGCGGAGAAGGTGGAAGGCCTCAACCGGAGATTCCGCTCGCGTTTGAACAACAAGCAGATGGTTCCCTTGAGCATTCTTCGGGCGAAGCCGCATGAACGACGGCGACACAAGAAGCAAGAAGAGGCTGAAGATCCTCCACAGGAGCAGGAGGTGCCTCCAGCAGCCAAGCCACGTGCCGTCCCACTGACACCACGGCCACCCCCGCCTCCGGCCCGTGTTGTCGCCCCCCCAGAGAGTGCACGGAGCAACCTTGATGCCCGCATGAAGGCCCGGATCTCCCGCATGTGGGACAAGTTCTTCGACGAGCCTTGTCTGGACGACGACAGGGAGTACTTCAAAGCTTGATGCGATGACGCCATTTACACTAGATCAAGACAAGACACCGTACATCAGCCCCATCCCCTCCCCCCCCTCCTCCCCTCGCCCGTCCCCCATAGCTGTTGGTCGACGTTGCATGCTGTCGCCTGTTCCCGTGGGGCTACACCCTCCCAGCACAAGTTGCAGGTAAGCTTTTCGTTTCGTCACAATGATCTTCACGGGGGTTGTGCCGTCGTTCCGGATTTCGTCGTTCTCAAAGTCGTTCCAGGGGTCGATCTTCCTGTTCGTCATGGCGAACTTCGCGGCGTATGTCCCCTGCCTGTGTGTTGTTTTAGTAAGCCCCTAATCTGTGCTGCAACCCTCACACACCACCACCCCCTTCAGGTTCCGTGTGATCGAGAAGTCCCGCTACTCGAGGACCCCGTCTGACCCCAAGCGCTTCGAGTATGTCTTGCCCGCTGCTCCTGCTCGTCATCCCTTCCCCTCCCCACTCCAGGTTCCAGCCGCTGAACGCGCACTAGTCTGTGCCGTAGTGTCACGACACGGGGAGAAGCAATCCCACTCCTGCCACGAGGTGCAGCAGGAAACAACGAATAGGCGATGCCCGCGAGTGAGTCCGGGGTGAGATGGAGGGGGGTAGAGAGTGGGGGACGGGCATTCGCGTGAGGGGGGTTTGTGGGGTGGGGGGTGACGGGTGGCCGCCAACACCGGGCCTGCGCTCGAGGACCGAGCATCGGGGGAGGGGATGGGCTGCCGCCAACGGGAATTTCGGCGGCAGAACGACAGGGACGACAGCCCGGAGAATGAAGGCCAGCCGAGTTTTCTTCCCCTCCCTTGAGATGCGCATTGCCCCTCTGTGGAGTCTGATCCAGAGTGCGCTTTGTTCTTGCCACCACGTTCCGATACCCACGGGGGAGTACAGTCTACAAAAAAACGTGGGGTCGCGTTTGAATAGAGGGGCACCCGTCATCAGTTGATTTTGTTGTCATGGCGTGCTGCCGCTTCGCGATTCTTCGGACACGTCATGGTTCTTCTTTGACAAAGCCATCCTGACACCACACCACAATCCCTACAGCTACACCCATCGTGCGGCCGCCGTGCGATGGCATATGGATTCGCATCTTCGTCTGGGTCCCTCGCTTCGGCTTCCCTTGCCGACTCTTGGTCCTGCCCCAGCAGCGAAGGTGTCAGTGCAGCTGTGCCGCTGCACGTAACCTACACCGAAGATGACCAACCTAACTATCGATGTCGCCTCAGCCCACAGCCGCCGGGGATTGGGGCCGAGCACCGCGAGCCTCAGAGAACCGAGCTGCGTGCACAGGACGAAGACACTGCAGAAGAGTCGCGAACCCATCCCCGCCACAAGCGCAGCCCCCCTCCGAAGAACCTCCCTGTGAATCACAAAGGGCAGGCACCCGTGAAGCCCTCCCCGAAGGACGGGCGGAGAGTGCCCCCACGACTCCAGCCTGAGGTCAGCACCAAACCCTCCAGTGCAGGTGTGCCGCGTGTCGGCAGTCTGGTGCGTATCGACGGCCTCTCTGTCCGGCAGAGCCTCAACGGCAAGCACGGCCGCGTGCTGCAGACGTCTGCTGGGAGGCTGCGTGTGCGGATCGGCGAGGAAGAAGTCGTTGTGCCTGTCGAGAAGGTGACCCTGATCCAGCGAGAGCCGCATGCCTCAGCCTCCTTCCAGTCCTACGAACACCACAAGGCAGCCCTCTTCCAGGCCCTCTTGGTGGCGCCCCCTCCCCGCGATGCGCAGCTGTACAACATGGCAGAGGAGGTCCCTTCGTCCGAGGCATGGCATCGCATTGTCTGTGCCTTCGGGAAGGACTTCCCCGAGTTTAAGGGAGGCAGCTTGCCCCATGCCTTGCGCGACAGCCTCACAGGGAGGGAGTACGACAGGTGTCGGAGGATCCTGCGCAAGAAGGGCGTGGAGCTCGAAGCGGCGGGCCTGCCGTCCCCCCGCCCACGGAGGGGCGACGGGAGTGTCGTGCAGGCGAGCCTCTGTGACAGCTGTGGGCATGCCACCAGCATGCCCTTCTGCGGGCTGACAGGAGACCCTCACGGGGTAGACCGTGCTGTCCCTGCGGTGCAGGGCAACTTCCGGGCGCTGCTCATCAGCTGTGAGTACCCCCGCTCTGGCCGGGAGCTGCGGGGGCGAGGTGCTGCCGTGGGAGGCCTGCGGAAGCTGTTTGCGAAGAAGCGCCTCAACGGGCGCCTGCTCGTCCTCTCCGACGCCGCCGAGTCGTCGGCGTCGCACCACCGCCCCTCGTTCCTCAACATCGAGAAGAGCCTGCGTTGGTTGGTGGAGGGGGCCGCCACCCAGGACTCGCTGTTTCTGTTCTACACGGGGCACGGCAACTACGAGGACGGTGGTGGCATTGTGCCGTCGGACTTCCTCCAAGCCGGGTGCCTCAGCCCGCAGCAGGTGATGTGGAGTGTGGCGGAGACACTGCCCAAGGGATGCGGTCTCACTGTCGTGCTTGACTGCCCTGGGGTGGAGCGCTTCGCAAGCAACCTGCCATACCGACTCCGCACAGGGCGGGGCGGGGCAGTCCGTGTGGAATCGTGCGAAGTCGACGGGCCCCCGCCACTGGCGGATGTGGTTGTGATCGGTTACACCTCGCACAACCCTGCGACAGCGACGGATCCCGTGATCGCCCACGCCGTGCTGGATGTTCTGTCACGGGACTTCAGCCCCTCCTTCTCGCATCTCTACCTCGAGCTGTGTGATGCCCTCCGCAGGTACCGCGTCCAGCCGGAGGTTGCTCTCTCCTGGCCTGCGTTGCCACGCGAAGAACGACTTCTCGTAGGGGATGTTCTTCTAGAATAACCAGATGCTTAGATTTGTTCTGCCGAAAGAAAGAGATGGCAATCGCAGTTCCGAGTCTGCTGGTGCACTTGTTGCCCCCTCCCCCCAAGCCCGCTGTGGGTTTCCGGTTGGGAGTTCTGCCGGAGAGTGGAGAGAGGCAAATCACTTCAACACCCCGCCATAGAATTACACCACATTTACACAATGCTCGGGATGAGCTTCCCCCTCCCGACTCTCGTGGTCGACGGGATTGATGATGTATGTGCCCTGCTCCCTGCCTTGCACCATTCCTTTCACAGGACCCTGAAGCGCACGCGCCCGCAGTGAGGAGCCCGTCTTGTTTGAAGAAATCTAACTCGCAGGCCTCACTCGTGTCGTCCCGACATGTGAACGTGCAGAGCGAGCCTGTCCCGCAGAGAGGGGCGCAATCTTCACCAGATAACCGCCCGCTGTCGCCTCGGTTGGTTCCGCAGGCAACGCAACCCAATGCTGCGCCTTCCGATTTCGTCGAGTGGCTGGCGGTGATGGAGCAGCGTGTGGCTTGGGGCCGCGAAAACCACGCTTTTGGTGTGCCAACATGCTGCACACGGGGATGGCGTGCGTTGCGGGCACGCACAGGGCACCAGCTGCCTCCTCCTCCCGTTCGTCCTCATCTGCTCAGCTCTCCTGCAGTCGATCTCCATCGGTCTGATGAGCGGGGGCGGCAGAATTCAATCGATTTGCATCTCAACAACGCCACCGTCACATGGGCCACGTCGCCAGAGCCAATGAAAGCAGCCGCTGCCGCGGCAAAGCTGTTCTTGAGCCAAACGCAACCGGTCCCCGCCGCCGCTGCTGCACCCCCCAAGGCCACTGCGATGCCTCGCAGGCCGTCTTCTTCACGACCGTCCTCCGGGAGAAAGGTGCCCAGGACCCATACTTCCTGTTCCCGTGAGTACGCGGCCCCCTCGTCTCGCTGTGAATACTGTCACCAGCCGCTGTTTGGCGCCGAACCCTGCAGCCGAACGGGCCAGCCCCATTTCTCAGATAGCGGGCATCGTATTCGTCTGGGCAAGGCGAGATAACATAAAGTAAGACGTAACACGGCGCCCTTCGCTAACGATCCCCCTCCCTTTTCTGCGCTGGGGTAAGTTTGGCTCTCATCGGTCAGCATTTCTATCTGGCCTCTGTGTGTGTGTTCTTTGTCATCTACACACCCCGGCACTGCAGGCGACACGGGGGGAACAATGCTCTCCTGTGTGGACGCGTTCCGGCATGCTGCTGCCCGTGTCATTGCACAGCAGCAGGACCTCGTGGCGGAGGTCGCCAACATCCTCCGCAACCCTGAGTGCATGCCCCCCGAGTCTGTGGTTGTCATCAAGGCAGCGTGCCTCCTCACAAGGAGCGAGGTGCCGCACCCAGATGTCACAGCAGTAATTGTCGCGAAGCAGTTCTTGGAGTCACCCGTGCTGCTGAAGAGGCTTGCAGAGCTGGAGGACGTGCTGCTCCCCTTCTCGACGCTGTCGAAGCTCGAGGGCCTTGTCTCCGAGGTATGTTGTTGTGTAGTTCAGCGTCAGCTCAGGAAACTTTATGTGATGCCATGCGATTGACAAATTGGAAGCGTCAGCACAGAAACTACAAACTCGGAGACGGCATCGGAAATGTTTTGACACCGTCTCAGCCTGCATCTCTCAACCGTACCCACAGGACGAATTTAGCAGCCCGCTGCTCCCGCCCCCGGTTGCCTCTCTGGCTGAGTGTGTGTTCGCCCTCTACGACTACCACTGCGCCGCCATCTCCGACACAAAGGAGCAGTCGCTGGTATGCCACTTGACTTGAAGCCTTGTTTGTCCGATCCTCCACAAACAGGGAGGCGCGAAGGTCCCGTCGATCTCTCCTTTGCGCCGTGAGTCGTCGAGTGGCGGTCGGGACGAGCCTGCGGCAGATGAGTATTCGTCAGCCCCTGGTGTGACGGAGGAGAGCAACGCCCCCTCGCGCAGGTCAGGTAGGGCCTCCCTTGGGCGGAGGTCCCTCGGGGATCACGATGAGACACAGACGAGCCGGGACAAGGTGCTGCTGAGGTGCAGCACGGCTGCGAGGACAGTGAAGCGTGTGGCGCTCTCAGACTTCCAGCGGCTGGCCTCGTTCTTCACGTGCCCTGCGCACTTCCAGCCGTACTGCCTTGCATTGGGTGGGCTGCTCTCGGTCAGCGCCCCCGAGGCATTCCAGGGGCGCCGTCTCTCCCTTGGGTCTGCTTGGTCTGCCCTCCGCCTGTTGGCTGCCAAGCCGGCGCACCTCTCGCAGCTCCTCACCGACTGTGATGCGTGGGAGACGTCCCCCCAGGCAGCGGTGTCCTTGTCGAAGGTGGGCGAGGTGCCACTGCCTGTGAGCCAGCTGAACCAGGCTTCGCCAGCTGCCCTTGCCTTGGCAAACTGGACTGTGTGCTTCTACGACAAGTGGACGGAGCTGGGGAGACCCGTGCGTTCCACACCCGTCCCGCCCACCCCGGCATCGGTGCAGAAGGCGTCGGTGAGGTCATCGAGCGCACATCGTCGGTCACGCAGTTGGGTGCGGTCGAACGGCAACACCGACACCAGGCCAGCTGCACGGCACCGCTCCCGCTCTTCGCACGCGGATCGGGCGGAACAGGCGGAGGCGCGGAGGAGCAGAAGCTCGGCGTCGAGGAGCCTCGGGAGAAAGGGGTCGGGCAGGGTTCCCCGGAAGCCTGCTGCTGCTGACATCGACGTCCTGGAGGATCAGCTGCTCAAGCGCCTTGCTGACATCCGGACCTTGACACCACGGGACCTGTCCGTCCTGGCCTCCCACCGCACCACGGCTTCTGAATCCTCGCGCATGACACAGGCCTGTGTGGAAGGATTGGCTGGTATGGCATTCATTTCTGCGCCTTGTTGCCACCCCCCACCTCATTCAACAGCAATCACGGGTCTCGGGGGTGACTGCCCTGCTGACGGGACAGTGGACCTCTGGTCGGTGGGTATCACAGCCCTCACCAACCAGCCGCACGAAGTGCTGACTGCAGTGCGCTCGCTGGAGTCCACAGTGCTGTCCGAGTCGGTTCTGCACCACGTCGACTCGCTGCTGCCCCGCATGAGTATGCCTCACAAGCCTGCTGTTTTGCACCACCTCTGCCCAACAGGTTCGAATCAGAAGGCCCCCCCACCGTACCATGCAGTGGGTGTTTTGCGTGCGTGGATGCAATCGACAGTTCGGTACCAACGCCAGCTGAAGTCCGGGCCTGGGCTGACACCTGATCTGGGTCCTGTGGAACCTGTCACAGCCACAGAGGTATGTCGATGCTGGGCTGCAACAAACAACCGTCTTTCTGCATACAGGTGCGCGAAGTGCCAGCCCCTCTGGAACGTTTCGATGAGAAGCCGCCTGTCCATCCCAGCGTCCCGACGCCGTGCCAGCAGGACAAACGCCAGCTGGAGCCGATCCAGTGCGAGACACTCTCACCCATACCACCTCGGAGCATCCGCCCGCCGGCATGCGACGAGGAGGTCTCCAAGTGGTTGGAGGAGGCAGGCCTGGTGAGGTACATCTCCACTTTCGCGCAGCACGAGGTTGACATCGCTACCCTGCTGTTGCTGGAAGAGTCGGATCTCCAGGCCATGCAGATCCCTGTGGGGCCGAAGCGGAAGATCATGGCGCTGATTGAGGAGCAGAAGGGCCAGGGGTCCCCTGGCTATTAGACATGTTGTCGTGTATTTTAGACTATTCCATAGATAGAGCATTTGTGTTGTTGTTGAAATCTCCTGTGTCAATGGGATTCTCATTCGAGTTTCCCCCTCTGTCTGGTTCTTGCTTGTGCTTCGAGTCACCGTGTGAGTCGTCATGTTCTGGGGATCAGAAGTCCTGTGACGTTGAGGGTGATCCCAGAAGCCAGCCTGCAAGCGACCCACTTCTCCTCCTCCCCCTTTGCTTCCTGCCTCTTGCGCTCCCTGCCCGGGGAGGGGCGGAGACTGCTGTTGCGGTTTGTCACGCGGGTTTGCGAAGAGCCGCCGAACCATCTGCACCGCCACCCCCACACACACAGCCCCCCTTGGCGGTGTCGGTGAGATGCTGACGCTGGTCCGCCCCCGAGCGAGCCTGTCGCTCCTGCGGCAGGGCCTGCAAGGCAGCCTGGCCACCAGGCTGCAGCCGCCGCGGCGCAGCCTCCGCCAGGCGGTGCGGTGCTGCGCCGCGCGCGCGGTGGGCAGCAGCCCCGGCGGCGTACCCAGCGGAGCGCAGGGGAAGCCGCCAGCAGGCGGCGACGCAACGCGCAGCGGTGGGCCCAGCGAGACGTACTTCTACGGGCTGCACGGCGGGTTCGGTGGCGATGCGCTCGTCAGGCCGGAGGCAACGGAGACCTCCCGCCGCGAGCTGTTTGCTCACGGGCTCGGGGACTGGGCTGCACACGGAGCGGTCTACTTGGAATATCTCGAGCAGCTTCTCGACGAGGCTGGGCACCACCCCCTCGACCAGGGCCACGCCTACCGAGAGTTCGAGGGGCGGATCCGCGGGAGGGTTCCACCAGAGCACGTCCTGCGGCTGGTCGAGATATGTGAGGCGCGGCAGCTGTGGGTCGCGACAGACGCCACGGTCAGCGAGTTCTTCCGGAAGCAGCCTGCCTCGGCGCTGCAGACGATGGTGTTCGTTCGGTCTGGCGGCCCGACCCGACTGTTCCCGTCAGCGGAGCTACTGAAAGTGATTCCCGAGCGGAGGGCACTGATCGAACGGTTTCTTCAGCGCGACGAGTCGTCCGGGCAGGTCGCCCTGCGTGAAGGCTGCGCAGAGGTGCTGGACGAGGTTCTGGCGCTGCCAGTGAAGAAGGCGTCGGTGCGCGCGCAGCTCCACGCGCTCGCGGTGGAGGTCTTCGCGGCAGCGTCGCCAGAGTCGGTCTGCGAGCTGCTGCTCCGCAGTCATCGTGTCGCGGCGGCGGGTGGGGCGCCGGAGATGTCTCGGGAGGCGCAGTGCCTCGTTCGGGTCGCCGACGGAGCGTGGCGCCACGCAAAGATGAACACTGAGCACCGCGACCTGTACGACGCCTGGAGAGCAATGCTCGGCCGCTGCCTGCCGGCGGTTGCTGCGCAGTTCCTCGATGGCCGCTGGCCCTCCGTGCGCGGCGTGTCCCGCCTCGAGGAGCTCTGGGTCGCGGCGCACGCCGACAAGCTGACGGCGCACGTCGAGCGCTGCAAGGTGCTGCTCAAATCTGCGGTCGAGGTCGTCGACCGAACAGGCAACCGCAACGGGATGACGTCGCACGCCGGCTACCTGGCGGCCCTCTGTCGCGATACGGTGGAGCTGGGCGGCGCCGCCGACGCACTGACCGGCACCCGGTCGCTGGCGGGCCAGCTGCAGCTGGTCCAGGTGGCGTCTGCGATGCTGCGCACCTGCGACGTCGAAAGCGTCTGGGCGCTGCGGGGCAGCGAGTCCAACGAGCGCGGCGCGCAGCTCCTTCGCGATGGGGTAACCGCCGTGCTCACTGACCTGCTGCACCGTACGCTGCGTGTCCTGGAGACCCGCGCGCCGGGGGGGGCTGACTTCCCAGACGTAGCGAACGTGAAGGCTGCGCTGGACACGGTGCTCGAGGCGGCGAAGCTGCGAGGAGGACTGCAACTCATCCGCCGAGGAGGGGAGGTCGCCACACTCTTCCTAGCTGTCCTCGACCGCTGCTCAGAGGTGCTGCGCTACCCGCAGTCCCTGAAAGACGACCGCATCGCGCTGCGCACAGTGGGCCGGGTGAGCGACGCGGTTCGCTGCACGGTGGTCGTCGAGGTCGACCCCCACGAGCCGCTGAAGCAGCTGAAAACGACCTGCGCAGCAGTGCTGGTGCTGCTCCGGGCGACGGGACAGCAGCAGGGCGGCCTCCCGCTCCACGATGACGTGTCCCCGGAGGCTGTGCGCAAGCTGTGGCGGTGGTGGTGCGCCAATACGCTGACACACGTCGATCTCGACACGTTCGCGCCGCTGCGCCCCGCCGACCGGCGCTACGTCGCCGACTCTGAAGCCGAGCAGCTTCTCTTCCTCGGTGCCCTTGAAGGGTTGCCTGCATTCCTGCTCGCGGACGAGCAGCAGCGTGCGGTGGCGGTGGCCGTGAAGGTGGCCTGCGAGCGACCGGATCACCTGACAGGTGTCCTGAAGGCACTGAAACCGGTGGGGTTGACCGCCGCCTTCATCCGTGCCGCGCGCGCCGGCGGGGTGGACGTGGGTTTGCGGCGGGTGGAGAACGCTCGCGGTGTGCTTGCTGCCGATGTCGGGATCCGCGAGCTGCTCGAAGAACGCGCCCGCACATCGGACGCCGATCAGCGGATGCGTGCGCGCCGGCAGCTGCTCGGTCTCGCCGCCGGCGCGCTGCACACCGACGTCCCGCTTGCCGAACGACAGGATCAGCTGCCGCTGGTGGCCAGCGTGCTGTCGCACACGGAGGCAACGACCCGCAACGAGATGGGCAATCTGCGCACCGACCTGTACTCGACGCTGCGGAAAAATATCTCACTGCTGGTTGGCGCGTCGCTTGAAGTTCCTGACGACGCGGTCGCGTCGGAGTTCGTGAAATCGGTGGCGGGAACGATGCTGCTGTTCGTGGCCAACGACCTGTCGAAGCGCGACTCCGTCGGCGCTGGGTACTTCCGTGGGATCATCGAACGCATCTGCAGCACGGCCTTCGCCTGCGCGGGTGTCCCTCCCCGCCTCGCTCCCCCCCCGCCCCCCCCAGTCTCCGGGGGTCCACCCATGCCTCCTCCTCCTCCCTGCCCGCCGACCCCCGAGCCGTCAACGCAGACCTCCTTGCGCCTCGACCTGCGGACCGAGTGGGTAGCGCTCGCGTTAGAGATCGAGAAGCTACTCCTGAAGAAGTCGACGGGGCTTGAGCGTTACCAGGAGGCTCAGCGTTTCGGCACGCTGCTCCGACATGTGAAGCCGGACGCGGAGCGGATTATCCCGCAGCGGCTGCCGTGGGAGAGGCTCGAGGCTGCGCTGGGCGGCGAAGGGGAAGCGGTGCTGATCAACGCGCGCAAGACGTGGCACAGGCTCGCCAACCGTCTCCGTGACACCCGAGACGTTCCCCTCGCAGGCCGCGACGCGGCGGCCCTGCTGATAGCCGCGCTGCGCAAGGCGTCTGCGGCGGACCTGCTGGCGTTCCGCGCGGCGACTGCCGAGAGCGGGTGGGTGGATCAGAAAGGACTGGTCGAGGGGGCTGCGGAGCGGGTGATCGAGGTGATGTTGCTCGCGGGCGCTGACTGGGCCTCCGTGCCCGAGGTGATCGAGTACATCGGCTCTGCGGGGCAATTCCTGAGGCGGGTCGCCGACGGTGCGCTGCTCCTGCCGCGTGAAGTGGCGGTGCCGGTCGTCGAAGTGCTTCAGCACGTCGTGCGCTGCGCCGTGATGGTCAGTGGCGAGTACGCTGACGTGTGTACTGCACTGCGTGAACTCCGGTGGGAGCTGCTGCGGGTGATGCTGCAGAACGCGCCCGCGTCGACGGCGCTGGCGGAGCAGTGCCTCGAGGGCGCGGCGCGCGATCTGACGCTGCCGGGGCTCTCGGAGGGAGACGTGCTGCTCGCCCACGAGCTGTGCGGGAAGGTCCACCGTGTGACGGTGGCACGCACAGAGCTCGAGCTCCGGCGCTCGCTCGCGCTGGTCAAGCAGCTGCTGGGACTGACACCCAGTGCGATCTACCTTCCCCTCGTCCAGGCGCTGCTGGGGAAAAACCGTGACGATGTGCTGGGCACATTCATCGGGTGTACGCAGGGCGATGTCGCCGGGCCCCTGGGGCCTGCCGTGCGCAACACGGGGGCCCCACTGGTGCTGTACCTCACGGCGGCGGTGCTGAAGGCGCTGAACAGCGAGAATGCGCAAAAAGCAACCCGCTCGTCCCTCGAACTGGGCTTGGGGGCCGAGGCCAGTACTGTGGCGCGCGAGGCGGCCGTCACACAGTTCGTGCTGTCGCCAACGACAGGCCACGCCGCAGTGATCGGCCTGCTGGGGTCGCTGCTGAAGGATGACGACCCTGCGGAGGACTCTCGCGCGCTGGTCGAGGCTGTGGTGCTCCAAATCTTCAAGACCGACGGCGCGTGGCCTGTCCTGAAATACCTGCTCAGCCCTGCCGTCCTGCAGAAATGCGCGCAGCGCACCACTGCAACGGTCCTGGAGAACCTCTGCGAGTGGCAGCGCAGCGAGCGCGTGGTGGTGGTGCTGAAGCTGCTGCTGCAGTCGCAGCGGCGGGAGGCTCTGCGTGTGCTGCTCCACAAGAAGATCCTCCGGCTGCTGGTCGAGTCGACGCGGCGGCAGTGCTGCGCCGTGAGTGGGCCGATCGCAGGGTGCTCCAGACGCACGTCGGTGTGGTGGACGAGCTGGTGCGCCTCGCGGCCATCCGTCTCGCCCGCAGCGATTCGTCGCTGCCACCCGCGGTGCGCGACGTGCTGTGGGAGATCCTCGAGGAGGCGGCTGCGAAGGACTCGGGGGTGTCCGTGTCGTCGCGCCTGCTGCTGACGGGTTTGCGGTGGGTGCCGTCGGTTTCCCCCTCGAGGGCTCACGAGAAGCTGGTCACCCCGGTGCTGAACTGGATCTGGATCTCCGAGACGTCGGCATCAGACGAAGCGCTGTTCAACCTGAAAGGGAAGTTCGACCCCACGCCGCCGTTCGAGCACGAAATCCCGGAGTCCTCCGCTGACCACACAACTGCTGTCCGCCTCCAAGCCCTCGTGCGCAAGGCTGTCGACGAAGCGCCGACTGCGCAGCTCCGCGCGTTGGGGGCGGCGCGGCCTTTCTGGCTGGACTGGCGGGCGGCGGGTGGTGACGTCGAGTTGGAGACCCTGGGCGAGATGGCAGCACTATTGATGCACCCTGTGGACTCGCTGGCGCAGCTGCAGGGCATTGACGACAAGGCTCCTGCTGTGAGTCTGCAAATGGGCAGCTCGGTGGCCGAGGTGTACGGTGCGGCGGCCAAGCTGTTCTTTGACAAGCGCCATAAGGAGACAGACAGCCCTGTCGGACGGCACGTCGTTCAGGTTGTCGAGAAGCTCCTGTGGACCTACGTGCGGTCGCCAGCGACGTGCACGCCACTGCGCCGGTACCTGAGCGTCGTAATCGAAAAGCTGGTCGGGGAGCTGGGTAGTCGGGCTGAGCCGTTGCTGGCCAATCTCGAGCCGGCGAAACACCTGAAGAGACAGAACCACCTCACGCTCTTCTGATGACGGAACCCTTTTCACCGTAACTCGCTCTGCTTTGCCCCTCCCTTCTCTTGCAGTTTTCTCATTTTGTTTTCTCATCTTTCGACAGCCTCGGCCTGATGGCGAGGCCTGGTGGCGGGTGCGTTGCGGCTGAGATAAAGCCCAGAGTTCACAGGGTTGGACACACGCTCCATGTTTCAAAACGTGCAAATGTGCTGATGCACTTTGCAAACCGCAGGCCCGCTGCCGAAGTGTTGTCCTTCTTTCTTGTGATTGGAAAAATTGTCCACCTTATCGGCGGCCGAGTCTGTTCCGCTAGTCTGTGTCCACGGCTCGGCCTGGGGGAATGCTGCTGCGGGTTTCCTGCGTGGGCCCCGTGTGCGTCCTGCCAGTTCAAATAATGGTGCCCCTGACCCCCCCATATTGCGTAGTTTGTGCGTAGTGAAAAGGGCGGGGGGGGTCTCATTTTTGGTCCCCTTTTCCGGCCTCAGCCAGTTCTCTGTCTCTTTGCCGGGTTCCCAAACTCAAGGAGTTCTTGCTGTTCCGGGGTCAGTGCGGTGCTGGGGAGGTCTCTATTTGGTGCGGCGAACAGGGCAGGGCAGCTGCATTTCTCGCCCTGCGGGAACTACCCGCAGGCTGCGGATTTGGCGATGCAGGCGGTGGTGAGCGTGATGCGGAACGTGCACACTGGGCTGGCGACGTCTGACTGGGTTTTTGCGAAGAAGGCGCACTGATTAGACGAGATCACCCTGGACTCCTCGCCCGCAGCTTTTTGATCATTTTTACAGTGTCATGACCTCACAGCTCCTCTCACATTTCGGAGGGCGGCCAGACACCACACCCACCTTGCAGATAACTCTCAGGCGCCTGTTTTGCGTGTTGTGTATTTCTGGCGCTGAGATGGCTGCGGCTCTCATAGCATGTGTGCTGTGTGCGTGGGGCGGAGGGGTGCGCGAAGCTGAGGTGCTTGCGCCGCCCGCACTGCGTGTCGGTGTTATCGATGTAGATGGAGCCTTGAAAGTCGCGATGGTCGGGTCTGTTGCGGTGGTCAGCGTGCAGCACCAATCGCTGCGCTTCTACGACGTGTCTACACCTGGAATCCCGTTGCTGCTCGCAGACGTGGCGTTGCCTTATGAGCACCTGGATGTCAAGGTGGCAGCAGATGGCAGCTTCGTGGCAGTGGCGACAACAACCGCGGGTGTGGCTCTGGTCGACCTGCGCCTGGTGGACTACAAGCTGCAGCTGCCGGAGGTGCGCGGGTTCTACGTCTCAGCTGCGTCCATGTCCATCGTCGTGGTGCAGGGGATGCACCTGCTGCTCGCGGGCGCAGACCCGTGGGCGCGCGAGCTTGTGGATATCAGCGACACCACTGCACCCCGCCTGACAGCCCGCTTCCAGTTGCGGCAGCAGGGTCGTGTGCTTGGGATGGCAGTGTCAGGGACGTGGCTCTACGTGGTGCTCCCTACCACCCTGCACCTGGTGGACATTAGCGTGCTGGCGCCAGCGTTTGGCATGCTGTTCGAGACGTCGTCCGTGTCGTTGGGCTATGTGTCAGACGGGAGTGCGGCGGTTCGCGGCACGCACGTGTTTGTGCTCACCGGGTCGGAAGGGTTGAAGGTCGTGGACGTTGCAAACAAGCTTGCACCGCGCGTCGTGGCCCAGTGGAAGGCATTGCCGGGGCGTCTGCCGCGCGGGCTGGAGCTGGCGGGGGACTACGCCTTCGTGGGGTCGACCTACCACTGGGAGGTGTCGGTGGTGAACGTGGCGGATGTAACGCACCTGATCGGGGTGGCGGTGCAGCAGGTGCAGGCGCCTGCACATGGCATCACGGTGTATGGCGGGCACGCGTATGTCACGACCCCTTGGGGTGGTCTGCAGATCCTGGACATGACGGCCTTCGTACCACCTGCGACCTCACCGCCGACCACCCCGCAGCCGGTGTCGGGCCCGACCCCTGTCCCTGCCCCGCCCCTGCCGACAGCCACGATCGGACGTAGCGACAGCGGCGCGGCTGCCGGCGCAGTGCGTGTGTACGTACTGCGGACTGCTGCGGTGGCCTACGTGGCGGCAGGTACAAGCCCCACGACATTGAAGTTGTTCGATACAAGCAACGTGGCACTGCCGGTGCCGCTGACAGGCGAGGAGGTGCACACCGCGAGCGTGGGCGGGGTGGCGTTCACGCCAGGCGAGCAGGTCGTGTGGGTGGCGTCGGGGGGTGGATTGGAGGCCCATGCGCTCCTACACAAACCAGGCAGTGCCCCTACCAGGGTGTTCGTCGACTACTCGAGGAAGTACACCAACGTCGTGGTGCACGGGCACCATGTATACGCGTACACACATGAGGACGGGATCTGGATCCTCGACACAGCGGACGTGAAGGCGCCCGTGCCTGTGGGCTTCTGCAAAGAGGAGGCCTACGCGGGGCAGATGGCAGGCACAGGCCTCGCCGCACATGGAAACCTGCTATTCGTGGCGTTTGTGGACGGGATGGCCATCTTCGATATCAGCACCCGCACTGCGCCGAAGAAGGCGGGGTTCGTCCCCGGGATCAAGGGGGACAGCAGGCTGGCAGGGGTGGTGACGGCGTCAGGGACATACGTGCTGGTGGTTCACACCACAGCAGGCATGTCTGTGGTGGACGTGTCGGTGCCGCAGACGCCGGCAGTCGTGGCGGCGGTGCCTGCGGCGGTTGCGAAGTACACCGCAGTCGCGACGGAGGGGCAACATGCCTTTGTGGCAGACGACTTCCGGAAACTGCACGTGCTGGACGTTTCGGACCCCCGCGCGCCTGTGGCCGTCAAGACATACGCCACGGAGGGCCACACGCGCGATGTGTCGGTGACCGGCGGGTACGCCTACCTGGCGACGCACCAGGGGTTGGAGGTGCTTGATGTGCGTGCATACTCTGCCACTCCTGTCCCAACACCTGAGCCGACACCAGCCCCGCCGACAGACGCACCGGCAACACCGGCACCGCCGACAGACGTGCCGCCGACACCTGCGCCCCCTGTGCTGAGCCGCACTGTGGGGCACCTGCCGGCTGTGCAGAGGTCCATGCGCGTGGTGGTGCGTGAGGGGGTGGCCATGGTCGGGTTCAAGGGGGACGCGCTGCACTTCTACGACGTGCGGACACCGTCGATGCCACAGCTGCTGGCAGAGGTGCCGCTTCCGTGGTTGCACGGGGAAGCAGTGCTGACGGACGACACGCAGTTTGCCCTTGTGTCTCACACCGACGGGGCGGGGCTGGCCGTGGTGGACTTCCGTGGGGTCGACTACGTTACGCAACTGCCGGAGGTGCGCGCGTGGCACGTATCGAGTAACCTGGCACCACACACACAGGCGCTGGCGGTGCACGGTGACCGTGCCGTGCTGGCTGGGACTGGGTTGGGGGATTCGCAGAACGCAGAGGTGGTGGACATCAGCACGCCAGACGCCCCGAAGCACGGAAGGTATTTCTTCTCGCATGGAATGGGGTTGCTCGTCACGGACGTCGCCATGCATGGAGACACCGTGTACACGCTTACCCTGTCGGCACTGTACATCAATAAAGTGGCCTCCACTGGAGGAGGCAGGCTGTCGCAGATGCCGCTGCCCGGGAACTCCAACGGCCACATCGTGCTGCTGCGCGGCACACTGCTGTTCGTGACGCGTGGTGCAGACGGGCTGCGCGTGATCGATGTGGCCGACCCTGCTGTGCCGCGTGTTGTGGAGCACCTGCTGCCAGCCACAGCAGGGAGTACCTTTGCAGGTGCCGACTCGGCCCCCATGCATAATCTGCTGTTCGTGGCGGACGGGAGCTTGCCGGCGCTGTACGTACTGGACATTGCCGACGCGGCTGCGGTGAAGGTGGTGGGGCAGTATGCTACAGCAGCACCTTCGGGCATGTTCGCGGGGCACGTGACACTGTACGGGGGGTACCTGTATGTGACACAACAGGATGCATACCGTGTCGAGATTATAGATGCACGCGAATTTGCCCCGGACGCAACGCCGCCTCCCGTGCCGGCCCCGCCTGGACCAACGCCGGGACCTGCGGCGCCGCTGGCACAGGGCACTGTGGGCAGTGCGCCCGCACCGCAGCTGATGCGGCACGTCCGGGCGCTGCAGGTGCAGGCACCCGGCGTTGTGGTGACGGGGACACACAGTACACCCAGCCAACTGAGTCGCTTCGACGTTGCCGATCCCAGCAGCCCGTTGCAGGTGGGGGCAAACCACGCGATGTTGCAGCTGGTGAGTGCCATGGCATACACGGCAGACGAGTCCATGGTATTTGTGTGCGGGTATGCACACCTGGAGGCGCTGTCGCTGACTGGGGCACAGGCTGTGCCGCAGAGCGAGTACTTCGACAGCCGCATATCAGAGCGTTACAGCAACCTTGCTGTGGAGGGGCAGGTGCTGTATGCTTACAAGCGGGGCACGGGGGTGCTGATGCTGGATGTGACCACACTGCCATCGACAAGCACGCCACTAGCGGAGCTGGGGCGGTATGTGCCTGCAGTGGACGGGGTATCAGCCTACCACGTCACGCAGCGTGCTGTGGGGCTTGCGGTGCGCAACGGAGTGCTGTATGTGGGACTGGATGACGCGTTGGACATTGTGGATGTGCGCGACCCGCAGCAGCCAACGCTGCTGAAGCGTGTATCGGTGGAGGGGTTGCGCTACGACAGCCGCATCTATGTTGCGGAGGACGGGGCCCATGTCTACGTCGCATGCCCGTACGCAGGGCTTGCTGTGCTGGACGTCAGGTACCCGCGCAACCCACTCGTCGCCCTGCGGATGGTGGACAGGGCGGCGAAGTACACGGCGGTGTCGCTGGTGGGCCAGCACGCATTTGTCGTCGACGAGTACCGCAAGCTGCACGTGCTGGACGTGTCGTACCCCATCGTGCCACGCGTGCTGAAGGTGTACGCAACTACCGGGTTCCCGCACGACGTGTCCGTGCGGGGTGGGTATGCCTACGTTGCGACGGACAAGGGGCTGCAGGTCATCGACATCCGCGAGTTTAGGCCCCTGACGGACGCACCGGCAACGCCTGCCCCGAAGACGCCTGTGCCGACACCGGCGCCAACACCGGTGCCTGTCCCCACACGCACGGTCGGGACCCTGCGCCTTGCGACCGGGGAGAACGTCTACTCGCGCATTCGCATCCTGCAGATCGGGGGGCGTGGCGTGGCGTTGGTGCCTGTGGCCTATGAGGTGCTGCGCTTCTACGACGTCACAACCGACCCCACAACGGCGACGCTTCTGGGAGAAGTGCCATTCCCCTGGCCGGTGCATGATGTCTCTGTAGCGGCGGATGGGACATATGCGGCGCTGGCTTGCGCCTCCGGTGTGGGTATTCTGGACCTGCGCCTCGTTGACTTTGTCCAGCAGATGCCAGAGGTGCGCGGGTTTTACGCTGGGCTGTCGGGGGCTGTGTCGGTTCTGGTGGACAGAGACCACATGGTGGTGGGCGGGGGTGTGAGGGAGGTGGTTGACAACACTAACCTCGCAGCACCTGCGAAGGTCGCATCGCTGCCCTTGGTTGTCGATGTTGACGGCGAAAGGGAACACGCCGGCTCGATGGTGCAGGAGGGGAACTACGTCTACCTTGTGGGTCGCACCGGGCTGTACATCATAGACGTGGGGTACAAGCCGGCGCCATACGAACTGGCGAAGATCAGTGGGAGCGCATCCGACCTGTGCGTGCAGGGTAACTACGTCTACGCGAGCCGTGCGTCAGGGGTGGACATCATCGACGTGTCGGACAAGACGTCACCCCAGAGGCTGGCCACGCTGACAGAGGTGGGCGAGGATACGACGATCCGGTGGGGGGGGCTGGCTGTGGCGGGGAACCGCCTGTTCGTCTACTGCTACAGCGAGGAGGCCTGGCGGCGCAAGGAGCACCATAGCCGTGTGTGTGTTGTCGATGTGTCCATCCCTGCGGCCCCGACAGTGCTGTCGTACTGGGCAGTGTCGTCAAGGGCGCGGCAACTCGAAGTGGTGGACGGATATGTGTACGCCTCGTTCACGTCGTCGGGACAGATTGTGGGGCAACCGTGGGCTGTACTGGACGTGTTGGACATGAGAGATATCGTGCCGGCACCCACTCCCCAGCCGCCCACGCCGCCGCCGCCGCCGCCCACTGGGGGCACACCGACACCTGCTGCCACCCCTGCCGCGTCAGCCACTGTGGGGCGCGACCCCGACGGGGTCGCAGCCCACGGATGGCGGGTGCATCTGCGTGCCGGGGCCACAGCAGTCGTTGCGGCAAATAACCTGCGCGCGTACGACATCTCTACAGTGTCGGCACCAAAGACGACATCTGTGCTCCCCGTCCGTGGGTGGGGGACGTCGGTGGCCTTCACAGCGGATGGGGTGCTCGGGTGGGTGGGGTCCTCACACAACCTGCAGGTCTTCGACTTCAGCAGTGGGACACCCACCCTGCTGCACAGCGAAGCAGAGTACGGCGTGGCCGACATTGCTGTGCAGGGGAACTTCGCCTACGTGTACCACCTCGCATCTGCAAGGACAGCCGATGTTGCGAAGGGAGTCTTGATCTTCGACACACGCAACCCCATCTCCGCTCCCTACCAGTTGGGCAGCTATGCACGTGTTGGTGTGATGTACGGTATAAGTGTGGCAGTCGAGGGCGGGCTCATGTTTGTTGGCGTCAATGAGGGTGTCGACATCGTCAGCATGGCAAACCTCCTCGCACCCACGCTGGTGCGCCACGTCAGCGGGCTGGGCCCGCAGTGCCGTGTGTTCCCTGCAGGACGCTACGTCTATGTCACCAGCAACACCGGTCTGAGTGTCTTGGATGTGGCAGACCCCAGCAGCCCTTCTGTAGTGACAGCCAATGTAAAGATGATGGCGAAATACACGGGGCTGGCACTTGAGGGCAAATACGCCTTTGTGACTGACGAGTACCGCAGGCTTCATGTTCTGGACGTGTCGTTCCCAACAGCACCGCAGGTCGCAAAGGTGTACGCCACCGAGGTACGCCCACACGATGTCTCTGTGCGCGGTGGGTACGCGTATCTGGCCACGGGAGCAGGCTTGCAGGTGCTGGATGTGCGCCCTTACTCGGCATAATCTGCTCAGACCGCTTGCCGGGACTGGACGGCGCCTACTTTGCTTGCCATCGTTCGTTCGTCCACGACCAACGCCTCGGCCTACCCTCTTCCCCCCCTCCCGAAGGCCGTGTGGTTGCACCATGCTAACCATCATCAGCAGGCGCTGTGAAGCACTGCGGATGGTTCCTTCATTCCCTTCATCTCTTTCACTCCTTTCGCCCCCTGTGATCATCATCGCACCGTCGTCCATGCAGTAGGCCCTTGGCCTCCAGATACAGGGATCTATATCTATCTGTGGGGTGAGCGGCAAGGCGGGCTTCGTCAGGCTACGAAGCACTCCTGGCTGAGGAATACCGTTCGGTGTCCCCTGTCTGTTTCTGCAAATAGATGACTCATGTCGCAAGTCACAGCCAACGTGTTGTCACGCTTTCAAAAGCAGGTCTCAAATTCCTGCACTCTTTTTGCCAGCGCACCAAAGAGGATAGAATCATCACGGCACATCTGCCACCTGAACGAAGGCTGTTTCGCGGTTCGGGTGAGCAACACACGCAACCCAACGCAGAGATGGTGCCGTGGTTTCTATTCTGTCCCGCCCAATCCCCCTCCTCTGCTTTTCTCCTGACACCCTCCAACCCCCTCTTCTTGGGCACAGTCAAATCGCAGGAAAGCAAAGAGTTCCGTGTCACATGGTGCCTGCCGACACACATGCCAATCCAGTGGGTGTAGGCCGAGGCGTTCGGCACAGACCACTGTTTCTTTTCTCCACGTCATGTAGCGACGCGGAAAACTGCGTTGCTTGTTCGGTAGGTTATACATGTATGAACCATTGGTCTGGCTTGGTCCCACCAGTTGACCATCATCCATCCCTGTTCCAAGTTCATTGCTTTCTCCTCCTGTAGCGGGTATTCACTTGAGAGGACTCCACACAAACAGCCTTCCAGCGATCGCATCCTCATCACGACCCATCAACGGCGAAACATAAGGCAGCAGACGCACTGCGTAGCAATGCGGCCACAGACAGAGCAGGCGACACATTCCCTCAATCCGCACTCCCCGCTTTGATCAGTTTGAGACGTGCCCTTCTCACATTGTCCATGATGTGCATTTCATGCACAACTCATTCTACTGCCACGGAATACTTGGGCTGTGGGCATTCAGATTCCTGAAAATCCTTGGCTGTGGGCATTCAGATTCCTGAAAATCCTTGTCTGTGGGCACTCAGATTTCTGAAAATCCTTGGCTGTGGGCACTCAGATTCCTGAAAATCCTTGGCTGTGGGCATTCAGATTCCTGAAAATCCTTGTCTGTGGGCACTCAGATTTCTGAAAATCCTTGGCTGTGGGCATTCAGATTCCTGAAAATCCTTGGCTGTGGGCATTCAGATTTCTGAAAATCCTTGGCTGTGGGCACTCAGATTCCTGAAAATCCTTGGCTGTGGGCATTCAGATTCCTGAAAATCCTTGGCTGTGGGCACTCAGATTCCTGAAAATCCTTGGCTGTGGGCATTCAGATTTCTGAAAATCCTTGGCTGTGGGCACTCAGATTCCTGAAAATCCTTGGCTGTGGGCATTCAGATTCCTGAAAATCCTTGTCTGTGGGCACTCAGATTTCTGAAAATCCTTGGCTGTGGGCACTCAGATTCCTGAAAATCCTTGGCTGTGGGCATTCAGATTCCTGAAAATCCTTGTCTGTGGGCACTCAGATTTCTGAAAATCCTTGGCTGTGGGCATTCAGATTCCTGAAAATCCTTGGCTGTGGGCATTCAGATTTCTGAAAATCCTTGGCTGTGGGCACTCAGATTCCTGAAAATCCTTGGCTGTGGGCATTCAGATTCCTGAAAATCCTTGGCTGTGGGCACTCAGATTCCTGAAAATCCTTGGCTGTGGGCATTCAGATTTCTGAAAATCCTTGGCTGTGGGCACTCAGATTCCTGAAAATCCTTGGCTGTGGGCATTCAGATTCCTGAAAATCCTTGTCTGTGGGCACTCAGATTTCTGAAAATCCTTGGCTGTGGGCACTCAGATTCCTGAAAATCCTTGGCTGTGGGCATTCAGATTCCTGAAAATCCTTGTCTGTGGGCACTCAGATTTCTGAAAATCCTTGGCTGTGGGGACCAGGTCGACAGCCTGGCCCTCAGCGCCTAATCAACCAAACCAGACCATCTCCCCCCCCCCCCCCTCCCTTAATAGAGTCCTGCACAGTGTGTATAGTCTTGTCCTTTGGGGGGGTTCGGAGTGCTCAGATGGTGTCGGCCGCCGGCTCGGAGTGGCACAAGCAGAACATGTGTGAGGACCACGGCACCACGGACCCCTGTAATTTCTCTCCATGCATCCACCATTCGACTTGATTTCGCCCCTTCTCGCTTCTCCCCTGTTCTCTCCCCCCGGTCGAGTGGTTTGCAAGGATGGACCGCTCGGTCTTGGGAACCGCTCGACTGGGAAACTCTCGACCCTGTTTTTTGCGCGTTTCCAGCCGTGGGCGTTTTCGATGGTCACCCCTTGGGAGGAGACTGGAGAGGACGCCCAGCCATTGTTGTTCGAACATGCCGAGTACACGGCTCTCTAGTTTTTTTTTTTTTCAGGGGACATCCGGACCGAGAATCTTTGCAGCTGTTGTTTGTCTGGGCAAAATTTGTCTGGGCTAGTTGGTACAGAATACAAGGTACAAGAGACAAGCAAGACAAGAAACGAAAAGAAGAAAGCGAAAGAAACACACATGAAAAGATCACACACATCAAACGACACGCCAAAAATGGCACAGCCTCTGGACATCCACTTAGCCAGCGAGGACCACACTGGTGACAGATTGCTCGTACATAACTCCAAAAACGGGGGGCTTGGTTGCTTCGGCTCTCTAGCCTCTGCAGCAGATGACCAACAACACGGGTGTCGATGGCTTCCGCCCTGCATGTCACCTTGCTTCTCGCCTCGACATGCAGCAGACACCCGTGAGCAGAGAAAGGAGTGTAGCAGTCCCCCGGTTCGCCCCCGGGTACCAAAAAAAAAACTGTGGGCATTCAGATTCCTGAAAATCCTTGGCTGTGGGCATTCAGATTTCTGAAAATCCTTGGCTGTGGGCACTCAGATTCCTGAAAATCCTTGGCTGTGGGCATACCCGCAAACCCGCAAACCCGAAAATCCGCAAACCCGCAAACCCGCAAACCCGCAAACCCGCAAACCCGCAAACCCGCAAACCCGCAAACCCGCAAACCCGCAAACCCGCAAACCCGCAAACCCGCAAACCCGCAAACCCGCAAACCCGCAAACCCGCAAACCCGCAAACCCGCAAACCCGCAAACCCGCAAACCCGCAAACCCGCAAACCCGCAAACCCGCAAACCCGCAAACCCGCAAACCGCAAACCCGCAAACCCGCAAACCCGCAAACCCGCAAACCCGCAAACCCGCAAACCCGCAAACCCGCAAACCCGCAAACCCGCAAACCCGCAAACCCGCAAACCCGCAAACCCGCAAACCCGCAAACCCGCAAACCCGCAAACCCGCAAACCCGCAAACCCGCAAACCCGCAAACCCGCAAACCCGCAAACCCGCAAACCCGCAAACCCGCAAACCCGCAAACCCGCAAACCCGCAAACCCGCAAACCCGCAAACCCGCAAACCCGCAAACCCGCAAACCCGCAAACCCGCAAACCCGCAAACCCGCAAACCCGCAAACCCGCAAACCCGCAAACCCGCAAACCCGCAAACCCGCAAACCCGCAAACCCGCAAACCCGCAAACCCGCAAACCCGCAAACCCGCAAACCCGCAAACCCGCAAACCCGCAAACCCGCAAACCCGCAAACCCGCAAACCCGCAAACCCGCAAACCCGCAAACCCGCAAACCCGCAAACCCGCAAACCCGCAAACCCGCAAACCCGCAAACCCGCAAACCCGCAAACCCGCAAACCCGCAAACCCGCAAACCCGCAAACCCGCAAACCCGCAAACCCGCAAACCCGCAAACCCGCAAACCCGCAAACCCGCAAACCCGCAAACCCGCAAACCCGCAAACCCGCAAACCCGCAAACCCGCAAACCCGCAAACCCGCAAACCCGCAAACCCGCAAACCCGCAAACCCGCAAACCCGCAAACCCGCAAACCCGCAAACCCGCAAACCCGCAAACCCGCAAACCCGCAAACCCGCAAACCCGCAAACCCGCAAACCCGCAAACCCGCAAACCCGCAAACCCGCAAACCCGCAAACCCGCAAACCCGCAAACCCGCAAACCCGCAAACCCGCAAACCCGCAAACCCGCAAACCCGCAAACCCGCAAACCCGCAAACCCGCAAACCCGCAAACCCGCAAACCCGCAAACCCGCAAACCCGCAAACCCGCAAACCCGCAAACCCGCAAACCCGCAAACCCGCAAACCCGCAAACCCGCAAACCCGCAAACCCGCAAACCCGCAAACCCGCAAACCCGCAAACCCGCAAACCCGCAAACCCGCAAACCCGCAAACCCGCAAACCCGCAAACCCGCAAACCCGCAAACCCGCAAACCCGCAAACCCGCAAACCCGCAAACCCGCAAACCCGCAAACCCGCAAACCCGCAAACCCGCAAACCCGCAAACCCGCAAACCCGCAAACCCGCAAACCCGCAAACCCGCAAACCCGCAAACCCGCAAACCCGCAAACCCGCAAACCCGCAAACCCGCAAACCCGCAAACCCGCAAACCCGCAAACCCGCAAACCCGCAAACCCGCAAACCCGCAAACCCGCAAACCCGCAAACCCGCAAACCCGCAAACCCGCAAACCCGCAAACCCGCAAACCCGCAAACCCGCAAACCCGCAAACCCGCAAACCCGCAAACCCGCAAACCCGCAAACCCGCAAACCCGCAAACCCGCAAACCCGCAAACCCGCAAACCCGCAAACCCGCAAACCCGCAAACCCGCAAACCCGCAAACCCGCAAACCCGCAAACCCGCAAACCCGCAAACCCGCAAACCCGCAAACCCGCAAACCCGCAAACCCGCAAACCCGCAAACCCGCAAACCCGCAAACCCGCAAACCCGCAAACCCGCAAACCCGCAAACCCGCAAACCCGCAAACCCGCAAACCCGCAAACCCGCAAACCCGCAAACCCGCAAACCCGCAAACCCGCAAACCCGCAAACCCGCAAACCCGCAAACCCGCAAACCCGCAAACCCGCAAACCCGCAAACCCGCAAACCCGCAAACCCGCAAACCCGCAAACCCGCAAACCCGCAAACCCGCAAACCCGCAAACCCGCAAACCCGCAAACCCGCAAACCCGCAAACCCGCAAACCCGCAAACCCGCAAACCCGCAAACCCGCAAACCCGCAAACCCGCAAACCCGCAAACCCGCAAACCCGCAAACCCGCAAACCCGCAAACCCGCAAACCCGCAAACCCGCAAACCCGCAAACCCGCAAACCCGCAAACCCGCAAACCCGCAAACCCGCAAACCCGCAAACCCGCAAACCCGCAAACCCGCAAACCCGCAAACCCGCAAACCCGCAAACCCGCAAACCCGCAAACCCGCAAACCCGCAAACCCGCAAACCCGCAAACCCGCAAACCCGCAAACCCGCAAACCCGCAAACCCGCAAACCCGCAAACCCGCAAACCCGCAAACCCGCAAACCCGCAAACCCGCAAACCCGCAAACCCGCAAACCCGCAAACCCGCAAACCCGCAAACCCGCAAACCCGCAAACCCGCAAACCCGCAAACCCGCAAACCCGCAAACCCGCAAACCCGCAAACCCGCAAACCCGCAAACCCGCAAACCCGCAAACCCGCAAACCCGCAAACCCGCAAACCCGCAAACCCGCAAACCCGCAAACCCGCAAACCCGCAAACCCGCAAACCCGCAAACCCGCAAACCCGCAAACCCGCAAACCCGCAAACCCGCAAACCCGCAAACCCGCAAACCCGCAAACCCGCAAACCCGCAAACCCGCAAACCCGCAAACCCGCAAACCCGCAAACCCGCAAACCCGCAAACCCGCAAACCCGCAAACCCGCAAACCCGCAAACCCGCAAACCCGCAAACCCGCAAACCCGCAAACCCGCAAACCCGCAAACCCGCAAACCCGCAAACCCGCAAACCCGCAAACCCGCAAACCCGCAAACCCGCAAACCCGCAAACCCGCAAACCCGCAAACCCGCAAACCCGCAAACCCGCAAACCCGCAAACCCGCAAACCCGCAAACCCGCAAACCCGCAAACCCGCAAACCCGCAAACCCGCAAACCCGCAAACCCGCAAACCCGCAAACCCGCAAACCCGCAAACCCGCAAACCCGCAAACCCGCAAACCCGCAAACCCGCAAACCCGCAAACCCGCAAACCCGCAAACCCGCAAACCCGCAAACCCGCAAACCCGCAAACCCGCAAACCCGCAAACCCGCAAACCCGCAAACCCGCAAACCCGCAAACCCGCAAACCCGCAAACCCGCAAACCCGCAAACCCGCAAACCCGCAAACCCGCAAACCCGCAAACCCGCAAACCCGCAAACCCGCAAACCCGCAAACCCGCAAACCCGCAAACCCGCAAACCCGCAAACCCGCAAACCCGCAAACCCGCAAACCCGCAAACCCGCAAACCCGCAAACCCGCAAACCCGCAAACCCGCAAACCCGCAAACCCGCAAACCCGCAAACCCGCAAACCCGCAAACCCGCAAACCCGCAAACCCGCAAACCCGCAAACCCGCAAACCCGCAAACCCGCAAACCCGCAAACCCGCAAACCCGCAAACCCGCAAACCCGCAAACCCGCAAACCCGCAAACCCGCAAACCCGCAAACCCGCAAACCCGCAAACCCGCAAACCCGCAAACCCGCAAACCCGCAAACCCGCAAACCCGCAAACCCGCAAACCCGCAAACCCGCAAACCCGCAAACCCGCAAACCCGCAAACCCGCAAACCCGCAAACCCGCAAACCCGCAAACCCGCAAACCCGCAAACCCGCAAACCCGCAAACCCGCAAACCCGCAAACCCGCAAACCCGCAAACCCGCAAACCCGCAAACCCGCAAACCCGCAAACCCGCAAACCCGCAAACCCGCAAACCCGCAAACCCGCAAACCCGCAAACCCGCAAACCCGCAAACCCGCAAACCCGCAAACCCGCAAACCCGCAAACCCGCAAACCCGCAAACCCGCAAACCCGCAAACCCGCAAACCCGCAAACCCGCAAACCCGCAAACCCGCAAACCCGCAAACCCGCAAACCCGCAAACCCGCAAACCCGCAAACCCGCAAACCCGCAAACCCGCAAACCCGCAAACCCGCAAACCCGCAAACCCGCAAACCCGCAAACCCGCAAACCCGCAAACCCGCAAACCCGCAAACCCGCAAACCCGCAAACCCGCAAACCCGCAAACCCGCAAACCCGCAAACCCGCAAACCCGCAAACCCGCAAACCCGCAAACCCGCAAACCCGCAAACCCGCAAACCCGCAAACCCGCAAACCCGCAAACCCGCAAACCCGCAAACCCGCAAACCCGCAAACCCGCAAACCCGCAAACCCGCAAACCCGCAAACCCGCAAACCCGCAAACCCGCAAACCCGCAAACCCGCAAACCCGCAAACCCGCAAACCCGCAAACCCGCAAACCCGCAAACCCGCAAACCCGCAAACCCGCAAACCCGCAAACCCGCAAACCCGCAAACCCGCAAACCCGCAAACCCGCAAACCCGCAAACCCGCAAACCCGCAAACCCGCAAACCCGCAAACCCGCAAACCCGCAAACCCGCAAACCCGCAAACCCGCAAACCCGCAAACCCGCAAACCCGCAAACCCGCAAACCCGCAAACCCGCAAACCCGCAAACCCGCAAACCCGCAAACCCGCAAACCCGCAAACCCGCAAACCCGCAAACCCGCAAACCCGCAAACCCGCAAACCCGCAAACCCGCAAACCCGCAAACCCGCAAACCCGCAAACCCGCAAACCCGCAAACCCGCAAACCCGCAAACCCGCAAACCCGCAAACCCGCAAACCCGCAAACCCGCAAACCCGCAAACCCGCAAACCCGCAAACCCGCAAACCCGCAAACCCGCAAACCCGCAAACCCGCAAACCCGCAAACCCGCAAACCCGCAAACCCGCAAACCCGCAAACCCGCAAACCCGCAAACCCGCAAACCCGCAAACCCGCAAACCCGCAAACCCGCAAACCCGCAAACCCGCAAACCCGCAAACCCGCAAACCCGCAAACCCGCAAACCCGCAAACCCGCAAACCCGCAAACCCGCAAACCCGCAAACCCGCAAACCCGCAAACCCGCAAACCCGCAAACCCGCAAACCCGCAAACCCGCAAACCCGCAAACCCGCAAACCCGCAAACCCGCAAACCCGCAAACCCGCAAACCCGCAAACCCGCAAACCCGCAAACCCGCAAACCCGCAAACCCGCAAACCCGCAAACCCGCAAACCCGCAAACCCGCAAACCCGCAAACCCGCAAACCCGCAAACCCGCAAACCCGCAAACCCGCAAACCCGCAAACCCGCAAACCCGCAAACCCGCAAACCCGCAAACCCGCAAACCCGCAAACCCGCAAACCCGCAAACCCGCAAACCCGCAAACCCGCAAACCCGCAAACCCGCAAACCCGCAAACCCGCAAACCCGCAAACCCGCAAACCCGCAAACCCGCAAACCCGCAAACCCGCAAACCCGCAAACCCGCAAACCCGCAAACCCGCAAACCCGCAAACCCGCAAACCCGCAAACCCGCAAACCCGCAAACCCGCAAACCCGCAAACCCGCAAACCCGCAAACCCGCAAACCCGCAAACCCGCAAACCCGCACGAGAAATGAGCAAGCGTGTTGTTCAGGTGTGAACCTGTGTCGCGTCCCCCCCGCCCCCCCCCCCCCCCACCCTTCCCTGCCTGCTCCCGCCCCTTGTTCATGTCTTTTGTTTGCAGCTCCGTCTTGTTCATGTGTTGTGTCATCTTGTACGTGCATCCACACACATCTCCCACACAGGAACCACACAAACTATGTCGCATGCACGTCTGCGGACCATTGAGGAGTACGTCTCGGCCGGCTACCGCTTTTGCTGGGATGGCCCATGGATGTGGAATCCAGAAGGCACTCGTCGTTGCTCTGTGCCGCTGATGATCCAGAATGAACGTGCGGGCTTGCTTTTCGCTGGCGAGCAGATTCCTGGGGAAGAGGAGGAGGATGACAGTTCTGATTCAAGCGACAGAAGGCGGGCTGCTGCGTTTCGGAAGAGCCGTCGGGAATCCGATGCCTCAACAGGAAGGGCACTCCATCGCCCTAGCCGTTGCCAGTTCCGGAATTGCTGCTACACTTCTTCGTGGGGGGCGGACCGCCCACAACCGGTTCAAGATTCCCCTCAACATTGACCCTTCCGAATGTAACAAACTCTGTTCCTTGCCCACAGAGTTTGAGGACTTGATCAGAAAAACGTCACTGATTGTTTGGGATGAGGTGGTGATGGCAAGGAGGGAATGTGTTGAGATTGTGGATCGGTCCTGTCGGAGGGTGAGGCAGAATGAGGCACCCTTTGGTGGGATTGTGACAGTGCTTGGTGGTGACATCAAGCAAATTCTTCCGGTGCATGACACCAGGGAGGGGGCAATTGCAGCAACACTCCACATGTCCCCTCTCTGGCCTGAAATTCAGAAGATAAGTTTGACCCAAATTATGAGGCAACAGGGTGACCTGGAATATGCACAGTTTTTGAGTGCAGTTGGGGATGGTTCCATGAATGAGGAAGATGGGACCATAAACCTCTTCAGCAAGATGTATGTCAAGAACGTGTTTCCTTCCAGTGCTGCTGCAATCAGAAGAAAAAATGACAGTTGCCACTACTACAGCCAGGAAGACCTGATTGAACACACCTTTCCAAATCTTTCGAAGAAGCAGAACAATCATCATGCTCCATCCTCCTTCTCCTCCTCATTCATTGGGAATGCAATGATCATGTGTCCAACAAACAGTGCACAGCGTGAGCTCAACCAAAAATGTCTGCAGAGGATGCCTGGGGAGGAGTTTCTCATTATCGGGCAGGACACCTGTGTTGAGGAGAATGTTCGTCCTGACCTTCTTGACAATGATGTGCTCAACCAAGTGGTGGTGACTGGAATCCCACTCCACACACTGCACCTCAAGGTTGGGGCACCTGTCATGCTTCTGAAGAACTTGAATCCTCCAGGAGGGCTGTGTAATGGGACACGGCTGATCTTGAAGAGGATTACCCCTCTCAACCTTCTGTGTGTTCCGATTGACAAACCTGACACCCTGGAAAGTGACTACATCTGCATCCCACGGGTCAAGAACGAACCAGATGCAAAAAAGGTTGGCTTTGCCATGAAGCGTGTCCAGTTTCCAGTTTCTCTTGCCTTTGCAAGCACAATCAACAAAGCACAGGGACAGACACTGGATCGGGTTGGGCTTGACCTGACTACAAACCAGTGCTTTGCACATGGACAGCTGTATGTTGCCCTCAGCAGGTGCCGTTCGTCTGATGCTGTGAAGGTTGCTGTTCCTGTGAGTAAGATGACAGGAAAAATGTTCCCAATTCAGAATCCTGTCTTCAAGGAGGTGCTTGATGTTGTGGGGAGGGAGGTGGAGGGGATATTTGCAAACCTGACTGATGCTGAGAAGGCAGCCATCAGAACAAAGTACCAGACAATTTCGGATGCAGCTTACTCGGCTTCTGTTCATCAAAACTCTAACCTCCCTCCTCCAACTGCAGAAGCCTTGCAAAGAAATGCACCCCTCCCCAACACAGTGGCACACCTTGAGTTTGCTGAAGATGACGATGATGATGACGATGATGATGATGGCATGCCTTTTCCTCAGTATCATCTTCCTGACTCTAACCGCGACGGTGATCGACTGAGTTTTTTCCCCCCAAACCTGAAGAGAACAGGAGCACAGCTTGAAAGAACAACAGTCTCCCTTCGGGTCCGCCAGTTTCTGGCAGCTGCAGGGCTTCCCTGTACCGCCGTTGTTGACGTTCCTGGAGACGGTCATTGCTTTTACCACTCCCTTTTGTGCTACAGTCAAATCAGAAGAAGAGTTCCTGGGGTGGGGACGGCTGCCCTGGACCAACGGGCTTCCGCAAAGCTCCTTCGTGAACATGTCTGGAAGGATCCCTTTCCAGAGGGACTGAGACACTTGGTTTCAATTGCATCTTTTGTTCATTGGCAGGGCTTGGGTCTGGAATGTCAGAAAGGAGTCCAGGACTACTGCAACTTGCATCGAGTGATGAACTCGCCATTCTGGGCTGACAGCATTGCTGTGTATCTAACCGCTGTTGTTTTGCAGATCTGCATTGTTGTCATTCTCACAGAAGATGCAGACAATGGCCTTGGACAGAAGGTCAGTGAGCACAAATACAACACCCCGAAGGCAGCCAACACCTTTTACATTATTTGTGACAACAGCGTACACTTCTTGCAGTTCTCTGCATACGGATACAGCAAGGTTCAGCAGAGCCTTACAACAACTGTGATCCATGATGGTCGGCCGCAAAACCAAAATCCCTAGCATCTCTTGCCTTCCCACATGTGCCACTATTGATTCATTAAAGACGCTCCTAACCTGTGCCAAGCCTGCCGCGATGTGTGTACTCCTCCCAGGCTCGATCTAACACAGTCTTCAGGCACACAAACCACAACCGACAGAGAGACAGACTCTGCAGAAAAATTCATGAATCCGACAGAGACAGCAGCACCAACCCCGCCCCATCCTCTGACCCCAACTCTTCCCCACATTGCCTTCCGATTGCATTGATTACGCAGGCACCACAACACACAGGCACACCTCCATGCATACACACAACAACACAGCACAGGAACCCTCAACCGGAACACTGAATATGCAAAAAAAAGGCGAAAAAGGCTGACATTCCCTTACGGATCCATATGGTCGTCCCCTACGTCTTTTTGCTCGTCCGATGTCGCAAGTGCTTGTTTGAACGATTTTGAACGATTTTTGGCCGTGCTCGTAGCATTCCCCGTTGAGGGGGTCGCTATTTCGTGTTCTCCTGGCCGCACGGAGGCATTGCCTTACGTCGCCTCTTCCTCTTTTCCTTTGGTGGTGTGTTGGTCTGGCACAGAGGGCGGGACCGTGCTGATATGCACAGTGACGACTCTCCCTTTTGTTTTGTGCCCGCCTCCACCGAGATTCGGCTGATGCCTCTCAGACTGGGGGCGGGCGGTCGCCGACCCTTTTCTGTACGAGGTTTTCCACAGGCTGCACACCTGCCCCGCGGCTGTGTGGCAGTCTTCGCGGAGTGCAATGCGAAGGTCTGGCCTGACGTGGTGTGACTATTTAGACTCCAGGTGTCTCCACCCTTCCTGGTCTGGGGAGCCTCGGTACCCAAGCAGTTTTCGGTCATGCCCTGGACCACGGCCGTGCTAGACTCCTGGTGCAGGCACCCGTCATGGTCCGGGGACGGCCCCCCCAGGCAGTTTAACGTCTTACCCAGGACCTTTGGTGACGAGAGTGGGGGTTTTCGCCGCGGAAACGCTATAAAACTACTATGGGCGATTTCCCTAAGGAATTTCCAACCAAAACGTTGGATTTCCCGATGGCACCCAACATGGACGGATTTTCGAGTGGCTGAAATCCGAAATTGTTTTCGGGGAGGTACACCCCCCGGAAATTTCACCATCGAAGGAATTTTGCAGTTCTGAGCTGTTTCGAAAATATTGCCGACGTCACCAAAAACACGATTTTTGCAGGGATTTTTGGCTGGTTTGGTGAAACTCAGAGTTTTTATCAAAGTCGAACAGAATTCTGAGCAGAAAAGTGGCGGCCCCACTTACTTTTGGGATAGACGCGCTCCGTTCT
Source organism: Rhynchopus euleeides (assembly GCA_963210315.1). Classification (NCBI taxonomy): domain Eukaryota; phylum Euglenozoa; class Diplonemea; order Diplonemida; family Diplonemidae; genus Rhynchopus; species Rhynchopus euleeides. The sequence continues at coordinate 7,001 of OY723321.1, read as the reverse complement.
TTACACGGTAAAGAAAATCGACAAAAAATTCGAAAAACAAAAAATGTTGCTAAAGGGTCACCCTAAAAACCTGGATTCCCACTATACATTATAGTAACCACAGGGACCCCTGGCTGGGGGACCGATTTTTTATCTTCCACTAATTTCTGTGAAAACTGACCGACATTCCCGGGTCGCTACCCATACCTAGCGGAACGTGGTGGTGCGTTGTCATCAGTTTTCTGGCCGTTTTCGCCGCGGAAACGCTATAAAACTACTATGGGCGATTTCCCTAAGGAATTTCCAACCAAAACGTTGGATTTCCCGATGGCACCCAACATGGACGGATTTTCGAGTGGCTGAAATCCGAAATTGTTTTCGGGGAGGTACACCCCCCGGAAATTTCACCATCGAAGGAATTTTGCAGTTCTGAGCTGTTTCGAAAATATTGCCGACGTCACCAAAAACACGATTTTTGCAGGGATTTTTGGCTGGTTTGGTGAAACTCAGAGTTTTTATCAAAGTCGAACAGAATTCTGAGCAGAAAAGTGGCGGCCCCACTTACTTTTGGGATAGACGCGCTCCGTTCTTTACACGGTAAAGAAAATCGACAAAAAATTCGAAAAACAAAAAATGTTGCTAAAGGGTCACCCTAAAAACCTGGATTCCCACTATACATTATAGTAACCACAGGGACCCCTGGCTGGGGGACCGATTTTTTATCTTCCACTAATTTCTGTGAAAACTGACCGACATTCCCGGGTCGCTACCCATACCTAGCGGAACGTGGTGGTGCGTTGTCATCAGTTTTCTGGCCGTTTTCGCCGCGGAAACGCTATAAAACTACTATGGGCGATTTCCCTAAGGAATTTCCAACCAAAACGTTGGATTTCCCGATGGCACCCAACATGGACGGATTTTCGAGTGGCTGAAATCCGAAATTGTTTTCGGGGAGGTACACCCCCCGGAAATTTCACCATCGAAGGAATTTTGCAGTTCTGAGCTGTTTCGAAAATATTGCCGACGTCACCAAAAACACGATTTTTGCAGGGATTTTTGGCTGGTTTGGTGAAACTCAGAGTTTTTATCAAAGTCGAACAGAATTCTGAGCAGAAAAGTGGCGGCCCCACTTACTTTTGGGATAGACGCGCTCCGTTCTTTACACGGTAAAGAAAATCGACAAAAAATTCGAAAAACAAAAAATGTTGCTAAAGGGTCACCCTAAAAACCTGGATTCCCACTATACATTATAGTAACCACAGGGACCCCTGGCTGGGGGACCGATTTTTTATCTTCCACTAATTTCTGTGAAAACTGACCGACATTCCCGGGTCGCTACCCATACCTAGCGGAACGTGGTGGTGCGTTGTCATCAGTTTTCTGGCCGTTTTCGCCGCGGAAACGCTATAAAACTACTATGGGCGATTTCCCTAAGGAATTTCCAACCAAAACGTTGGATTTCCCGATGGCACCCAACATGGACGGATTTTCGAGTGGCTGAAATCCGAAATTGTTTTCGGGGAGGTACACCCCCCGGAAATTTCACCATCGAAGGAATTTTGCAGTTCTGAGCTGTTTCGAAAATATTGCCGACGTCACCAAAAACACGATTTTTGCAGGGATTTTTGGCTGGTTTGGTGAAACTCAGAGTTTTTATCAAAGTCGAACAGAATTCTGAGCAGAAAAGTGGCGGCCCCACTTACTTTTGGGATAGACGCGCTCCGTTCTTTACACGGTAAAGAAAATCGACAAAAAATTCGAAAAACAAAAAATGTTGCTAAAGGGTCACCCTAAAAACCTGGATTCCCACTATACATTATAGTAACCACAGGGACCCCTGGCTGGGGGACCGATTTTTTATCTTCCACTAATTTCTGTGAAAACTGACCGACATTCCCGGGTCGCTACCCATACCTAGCGGAACGTGGTGGTGCGTTGTCATCAGTTTTCTGGCCGTTTTCGCCGCGGAAACGCTATAAAACTACTATGGGCGATTTCCCTAAGGAATTTCCAACCAAAACGTTGGATTTCCCGATGGCACCCAACATGGACGGATTTTCGAGTGGCTGAAATCCGAAATTGTTTTCGGGGAGGTACACCCCCCGGAAATTTCACCATCGAAGGAATTTTGCAGTTCTGAGCTGTTTCGAAAATATTGCCGACGTCACCAAAAACACGATTTTTGCAGGGATTTTTGGCTGGTTTGGTGAAACTCAGAGTTTTTATCAAAGTCGAACAGAATTCTGAGCAGAAAAGTGGCGGCCCCACTTACTTTTGGGATAGACGCGCTCCGTTCTTTACACGGTAAAGAAAATCGACAAAAAATTCGAAAAACAAAAAATGTTGCTAAAGGGTCACCCTAAAAACCTGGATTCCCACTATACATTATAGTAACCACAGGGACCCCTGGCTGGGGGACCGATTTTTTATCTTCCACTAATTTCTGTGAAAACTGACCGACATTCCCGGGTCGCTACCCATACCTAGCGGAACGTGGTGGTGCGTTGTCATCAGTTTTCTGGCCGTTTTCGCCGCGGAAACGCTATAAAACTACTATGGGCGATTTCCCTAAGGAATTTCCAACCAAAACGTTGGATTTCCCGATGGCACCCAACATGGACGGATTTTCGAGTGGCTGAAATCCGAAATTGTTTTCGGGGAGGTACACCCCCCGGAAATTTCACCATCGAAGGAATTTTGCAGTTCTGAGCTGTTTCGAAAATATTGCCGACGTCACCAAAAACACGATTTTTGCAGGGATTTTTGGCTGGTTTGGTGAAACTCAGAGTTTTTATCAAAGTCGAACAGAATTCTGAGCAGAAAAGTGGCGGCCCCACTTACTTTTGGGATAGACGCGCTCCGTTCTTTACACGGTAAAGAAAATCGACAAAAAATTCGAAAAACAAAAAATGTTGCTAAAGGGTCACCCTAAAAACCTGGATTCCCACTATACATTATAGTAACCACAGGGACCCCTGGCTGGGGGACCGATTTTTTATCTTCCACTAATTTCTGTGAAAACTGACCGACATTCCCGGGTCGCTACCCATACCTAGCGGAACGTGGTGGTGCGTTGTCATCAGTTTTCTGGCCGTTTTCGCCGCGGAAACGCTATAAAACTACTATGGGCGATTTCCCTAAGGAATTTCCAACCAAAACGTTGGATTTCCCGATGGCACCCAACATGGACGGATTTTCGAGTGGCTGAAATCCGAAATTGTTTTCGGGGAGGTACACCCCCCGGAAATTTCACCATCGAAGGAATTTTGCAGTTCTGAGCTGTTTCGAAAATATTGCCGACGTCACCAAAAACACGATTTTTGCAGGGATTTTTGGCTGGTTTGGTGAAACTCAGAGTTTTTATCAAAGTCGAACAGAATTCTGAGCAGAAAAGTGGCGGCCCCACTTACTTTTGGGATAGACGCGCTCCGTTCTTTACACGGTAAAGAAAATCGACAAAAAATTCGAAAAACAAAAAATGTTGCTAAAGGGTCACCCTAAAAACCTGGATTCCCACTATACATTATAGTAACCACAGGGACCCCTGGCTGGGGGACCGATTTTTTATCTTCCACTAATTTCTGTGAAAACTGACCGACATTCCCGGGTCGCTACCCATACCTAGCGGAACGTGGTGGTGCGTTGTCATCAGTTTTCTGGCCGTTTTCGCCGCGGAAACGCTATAAAACTACTATGGGCGATTTCCCTAAGGAATTTCCAACCAAAACGTTGGATTTCCCGATGGCACCCAACATGGACGGATTTTCGAGTGGCTGAAATCCGAAATTGTTTTCGGGGAGGTACACCCCCCGGAAATTTCACCATCGAAGGAATTTTGCAGTTCTGAGCTGTTTCGAAAATATTGCCGACGTCACCAAAAACACGATTTTTGCAGGGATTTTTGGCTGGTTTGGTGAAACTCAGAGTTTTTATCAAAGTCGAACAGAATTCTGAGCAGAAAAGTGGCGGCCCCACTTACTTTTGGGATAGACGCGCTCCGTTCTTTACACGGTAAAGAAAATCGACAAAAAATTCGAAAAACAAAAAATGTTGCTAAAGGGTCACCCTAAAAACCTGGATTCCCACTATACATTATAGTAACCCGCAAACCCGCAAACCCGCAAACCCGCAAACCCGCAAACCCGCAAACCCGCAAACCCGCAAACCCGCAAACCCGCAAACCCGCAAACCCGCAAACCCGCAAACCCGCAAACCCGCAAACCCGCAAACCCGCAAACCCGCAAACCCGCAAACCCGCAAACCCGCAAACCCGCAAACCCGCAAACCCGCAAACCCGCAAACCCGCAAACCCGCAAACCCGCAAACCCGCAAACCCGCAAACCCGCAAACCCGCAAACCCGCAAACCCGCAAACCCGCAAACCCGCAAACCCGCAAACCCGCAAACCCGCAAACCCGCAAACCCGCAAACCCGCAAACCCGCAAACCCGCAAACCCGCAAACCCGCAAACCCGCAAACCCGCAAACCCGCAAACCCGCAAACCCGCAAACCCGCAAACCCGCAAACCCGCAAACCCGCAAACCCGCAAACCCGCAAACCCGCAAACCCGCAAACCCGCAAACCCGCAAACCCGCAAACCCGCAAACCCGCAAACCCGCAAACCCGCAAACCCGCAAACCCGCAAACCCGCAAACCCGCAAACCCGCAAACCCGCAAACCCGCAAACCCGCAAACCCGCAAACCCGCAAACCCGCAAACCCGCAAACCCGCAAACCCGCAAACCCGCAAACCCGCAAACCCGCAAACCCGCAAACCCGCAAACCCGCAAACCCGCAAACCCGCAAACCCGCAAACCCGCAAACCCGCAAACCCGCAAACCCGCAAACCCGCAAACCCGCAAACCCGCAAACCCGCAAACCCGCAAACCCGCAAACCCGCAAACCCGCAAACCCGCAAACCCGCAAACCCGCAAACCCGCAAACCCGCAAACCCGCAAACCCGCAAACCCGCAAACCCGCAAACCCGCAAACCCGCAAACCCGCAAACCCGCAAACCCGCAAACCCGCAAACCCGCAAACCCGCAAACCCGCAAACCCGCAAACCCGCAAACCCGCAAACCCGCAAACCCGCAAACCCGCAAACCCGCAAACCCGCAAACCCGCAAACCCGCAAACCCGCAAACCCGCAAACCCGCAAACCCGCAAACCCGCAAACCCGCAAACCCGCAAACCCGCAAACCCGCAAACCCGCAAACCCGCAAACCCGCAAACCCGCAAACCCGCAAACCCGCAAACCCGCAAACCCGCAAACCCGCAAACCCGCAAACCCGCAAACCCGCAAACCCGCAAACCCGCAAACCCGCAAACCCGCAAACCCGCAAACCCGCAAACCCGCAAACCCGCAAACCCGCAAACCCGCAAACCCGCAAACCCGCAAACCCGCAAACCCGCAAACCCGCAAACCCGCAAACCCGCAAACCCGCAAACCCGCAAACCCGCAAACCCGCAAACCCGCAAACCCGCAAACCCGCAAACCCGCAAACCCGCAAACCCGCAAACCCGCAAACCCGCAAACCCGCAAACCCGCAAACCCGCAAACCCGCAAACCCGCAAACCCGCAAACCCGCAAACCCGCAAACCCGCAAACCCGCAAACCCGCAAACCCGCAAACCCGCAAACCCGCAAACCCGCAAACCCGCAAACCCGCAAACCCGCAAACCCGCAAACCCGCAAACCCGCAAACCCGCAAACCCGCAAACCCGCAAACCCGCAAACCCGCAAACCCGCAAACCCGCAAACCCGCAAACCCGCAAACCCGCAAACCCGCAAACCCGCAAACCCGCAAACCCGCAAACCCGCAAACCCGCAAACCCGCAAACCCGCAAACCCGCAAACCCGCAAACCCGCAAACCCGCAAACCCGCAAACCCGCAAACCCGCAAACCCGCAAACCCGCAAACCCGCAAACCCGCAAACCCGCAAACCCGCAAACCCGCAAACCCGCAAACCCGCAAACCCGCAAACCCGCAAACCCGCAAACCCGCAAACCCGCAAACCCGCAAACCCGCAAACCCGCAAACCCGCAAACCCGCAAACCCGCAAACCCGCAAACCCGCAAACCCGCAAACCCGCAAACCCGCAAACCCGCAAACCCGCAAACCCGCAAACCCGCAAACCCGCAAACCCGCAAACCCGCAAACCCGCAAACCCGCAAACCCGCAAACCCGCAAACCCGCAAACCCGCAAACCCGCAAACCCGCAAACCCGCAAACCCGCAAACCCGCAAACCCGCAAACCCGCAAACCCGCAAACCCGCAAACCCGCAAACCCGCAAACCCGCAAACCCGCAAACCCGCAAACCCGCAAACCCGCAAACCCGCAAACCCGCAAACCCGCAAACCCGCAAACCCGCAAACCCGCAAACCCGCAAACCCGCAAACCCGCAAACCCGCAAACCCGCAAACCCGCAAACCCGCAAACCCGCAAACCCGCAAACCCGCAAACCCGCAAACCCGCAAACCCGCAAACCCGCAAACCCGCAAACCCGCAAACCCGCAAACCCGCAAACCCGCAAACCCGCAAACCCGCAAACCCGCAAACCCGCAAACCCGCAAACCCGCAAACCCGCAAACCCGCAAACCCGCAAACCCGCAAACCCGCAAACCCGCAAACCCGCAAACCCGCAAACCCGCAAACCCGCAAACCCGCAAACCCGCAAACCCGCAAACCCGCAAACCCGCAAACCCGCAAACCCGCAAACCCGCAAACCCGCAAACCCGCAAACCCGCAAACCCGCAAACCCGCAAACCCGCAAACCCGCAAACCCGCAAACCCGCAAACCCGCAAACCCGCAAACCCGCAAACCCGCAAACCCGCAAACCCGCAAACCCGCAAACCCGCAAACCCGCAAACCCGCAAACCCGCAAACCCGCAAACCCGCAAACCCGCAAACCCGCAAACCCGCAAACCCGCAAACCCGCAAACCCGCAAACCCGCAAACCCGCAAACCCGCAAACCCGCAAACCCGCAAACCCGCAAACCCGCAAACCCGCAAACCCGCAAAC